>VZRN01002245.1:19225-57034 GCA_013397935.1 Dasyornis broadbenti
CCCACCAACCCCACGCACCCCCCACGCCGCCATTGAGCCCGAGCCGGAAGTCCTGCCCACCCCCAGCGCCACAGCCAATGGGAACCCGGCACTCGCCGGACGGACAGCAGAACCAACCAATCCGCGCATAGGACTGGAAAGAGCGACGTGCGGCCGAGCCAGTGAGAGCCTGCCGGACCCCCCCATCACTACCCCCGGGGGGTTCCTCACCTGTTTCTCCTGCCCGGTCTCCTCCGTGAGGGCGCCGGTACCGAGTAGGGCTGCCATGGCGGCGAGGGGGGGCTCCGAGCTCCCTCCGCTGCGTCCGGCCCCGCGCCCTGCTCCAAAATGGCCGCCACCGCCTCCAACGCCTCAGCTGTGTGACGGACAGTAGCTCGAGCCAATGAGCGCAGAGACCAGGCCATGGTGACGTCACACTGGACCAATCAGCGCACGCAGGAGGCGGGGCAAGACAATAGGGTGGGGTGGCGAGCAGCGCTGAACACCCATGACTGGCAAGGACTTTGGCCAATAGGAAGTGACGAACATCGAGTGGGCGGGGCTAAAGGCGCGGCCTCAGTACCCCCCCGCCACACCCCTCCCCGGTACCGGAGCACGGTGTCGCTGGTTCGAGACCGGGGCTGGGCAGATGCGGGGACATCCCGCGCGGCAGGGACCGCTGAAGGGCCCGGAGCCGCCCTCGGCCTTGCCCCCGCCGGGGGCAGGCACCTGGGGAAGGAGGGACCCCACCCCCGCCCAGCAGGGAACATCAGCTGAGACCACCCACAACTCACGACACGAGTGTCACCAGCACCCTGGGGACCCCCTGCCCCTCCCGAGCGCTGCCACTGCCCCTGAGGTGCCAACCCTGGCAGCTGCACCCACTGAAACACAGACAGACCCTGGGCCTGCAGAGAAATACGTTTAACTGAACTACAGGAGAATAAAGTGGGGGAGGAAGGAAGGGGGTTGTGAACAAAAATAATCACAGTTTAACTTTTCTTCTTACTAGAAAGAGCAGCTGAGCCACGGGGGCACAGCCCGGGCGTCTTTGCAGAGCTGCTCCTCCATGGAGACACGTGGGAGAGGTTTGGGTGCCTCATGCCAGCCAGGAAGGGGGCTGGTCCTGGCTGCCCAACACCACCAAACCCCACCCCAGGAGGCAGTGAGCTCCTCAGGGGAACCCACACTGCCCACACAGCTCCAAGGCAGAACCTGGGTGTAGGACAGGCACCCAGGAGTGTCCCAGCCCCGTCTGTGCCATGGTTTGACCCCTCCAAGCAGCTCTGGGGTTGGGGCTGCACTGGCCTCAGGAAGAAATCCCCAAGGGCAAGGAGTGCAGAGCTACTGTCACCTCTCCCTGGGGCTGCAGTGGCGCTGGGCTCTCACCTCCCACCCCTGCCTGGGGAGGGGAAAGCAAAATCCCCTGGTCCCCCCCCAGGCTGAGCCCCCCACAGCGCCCCAGGAACTCCACATCCCTCTGGGGAGACCCCTGGGTCACATCAAGGGTCTCCCCCACATGGTGTGAGGGAGGTTTTAGGACTTATTAAAGGCTGCCAGGACGGCCCAGATCATCTCCGTGCCCCTGGCTTTGGCAGCTTCCACCTCAGGGTCCATGTCCAGCAGGTCCTTGGTCCTGTTCATGGCCACGTCGTACTTGTCATCAGCCAGGCTGGCGAAAACGTTCTCCAGCACGTCTGAGGCGTGGGCCAGCACCAGCAGGGCCAGAGTCCTGCGCTCCATGCGCTGGGGGTCGTTGACCCAGCGCTCCAGGACGCTCTCCTGGAGCTTCTTCACCAGGCGCTGCTTCTCGGAGGTGTTGCTGACGGGGTGCGTGGTCATGTCGAAGAGCAGGAAGTTCTGCTTCTCCGTGGTAAGGATGCCCTTCTCCACCAGCGCCTTGGCCAGGCGCTCCCGCACGTTGCGCAGCTGGTACTGCAGCTTGAAGGGGTTCCAGGTCTCTCCTGAGGGGTGGGACACTGATCAAGCTTTGCTTCCCAATCCCAGCATCTTTGCACCCTTCCATGCTGTCTGTCTGTCCTGCACGGACACCGGGTTCTGGCACAGAAGCCACCTCTCCCACCTGGCAAAGCTCCCAGATCTTTGGAAAGATCCCCTTCCAAAGCCTCTTCCACCCCTGGGTCACCCCAGGCTTGGTGAGGCCTCAGCAGGAACTAACGGGAGCAAGGTCTAAGTCTTACAGCAAACTCCCAACAAAAAAACACCCAGAAAATCCTTCTCTGCCCATCTCCAGGGGAGTGATCCAGGGTCAGATCATGGAGAAGGGTTTTGGAGGGATTTGAGGGTCCAGAGTGATTTTGGAGTCCTCCCCTGTTTTTTGGGTTCCCTCACCACTGGCTCCTGGAGCTCTGGATGCAGAGGCTGATGCTGGACCTGGGATGCTGTATGGATTTTGGTGGGTTTGGGGGCTCTGGGGGATGTTTGGACAGGCCCAGAGGGAGCTGGGACAACAGAAATTCCACCTGGCCCTACCAGTGAGCAGCTCTATCCAGGTCTGAACCGTCTCCGCCGTCTCCGTGGCCTTGATGTGCCGGAGGGTCTCATCCAGCAGCACATCCCCAGTCGGAGCATCCGACTTCAACAGCACCTGGCAGGAGCAGCGGGAACACGGGGTCAGGCTGGAGGCAGAGCTGCCAGGCCCCTCCCAGAGCAGATCCTGCTCCAGGAGCAGAGCCCCAAACCCCGCCAGGGTTCCTGCAGGAGCCTCACCTTCCTCTCCAGCAGCCTCTTCTTCCGCAGGGACAGCGGCTCCAAGCGGATGCGGCCGCGCAGAGCCAGCTCGATGAGGATCCCGCCCCGCAGCCCCGAGGAGATGCAGTCGTTCCAGAAGGAGGTGTAGCCCTGCCGAGGAAGATGGGAAGGAATTCTTCCTCTGCTCAGCCTGCCATCCCTCCTGGCTTGCTTGGACCCTGCTCAGGAGCCTCTCCCTGCTCCCATCTCTCCAGAGGGAGGGGAGGGATTTTCCCCTCCAGGTGAGAAGTTCCAATTATCCCCTTTCTGCCCAAAAGCTCCTGCAAACACTGAGCAGTCCAGGCTGTGCCCTTGCTGCACCCACGACCACAGGGCACACCCGGCTCTGCCCAGCCCCAGGGTGTAAAAAATCCAAGGAAAAGTGAGAAAAGTGGGATCATTTCCATGGGCACAGGAGGACACTGCTGCTGCTGAGGGGCTGCACCCACGCAGGGGCTCTGCCAGGCTCTGTCCCAGTGCTGGCTGTGGAAGTGCTCACGGACAGGGGAGATGGAATCTGCTCTTCTCCTTGAAGAAATTCCCCCCCCGAGATTCCCTGGATGTACCAAGAAATCAACATCAGGCCTGGGAGGAGCTTCCTACCACCCACGGAGCTCCAGCAAGACCCAGCTCCCACAGGGCACAGGAGCTCCATAGAATCATGGAATGGTCTGGGTTGGAAGGAACCTTAAAAATCATCCAGTGCCACCTCTGCCATGGGCAGGGACACCTTCACTATTCCAGGCTGCTCCAAGCCTCATCCAGCCTGGCTGTGGACACTTCCAGGGATCCAGGGGCAGCCACAGCTGCTCTGGGCACCCTGTGCCAGGGCCTCACCACCCTCAAAGGGAAGAGTTTCTTCCCCAAATCCCATCTAAATCTCGTCTCTGTCAGTGTGAAGCCATCCTCTCTTGTCCTGGCATCCCAGGCTGTTGTAAATAGTCTTTCTCCATCTCTCTTGTAGCTCCTTCAGGTCCTGGAAGGCCACAATGAGGTCACCCCAGAGCCTTCTCTTCTCCAGGCTGAACAATCCCAAATATTCCCCAGTCCCTCGCCCACCCCACCCACGTCACCCCTTCCCTGAAATTCTGCTGTGAGGGTGGAGATTTCCAGGCAGGGATGAAGGATGGGAACTCACACCCCACCCCTTCCCCAGGAGCACCCTGGGGCAGGGTCCCACCACCCTGGGGCTGCTCCAGCCCAGATCTGCTCATTCCCAGCACATTCCACGCTGGCCCCAAGCCCCCTCTGAGCCTGCCACGAGATGGGGCCTCATCCTGAGAGGTCCGGGCTCCAAAGGCAAAGCACTTGGGAAAGAAGACAGCGCAAAGTTTGGGGAAATACAACCCACAAAGAACCAGGAATTGAAACAGGGATTTGGTCCAGGAAAGAGAAGATGGAGAAGAGGATCAGGGAGATCAGACACAGAAAAGGCAGCAGCAAAAGGAAGGGAATGGCCAGTTCCCATTCCCACTGTGTACAGGATTGTCCTGGGCTAGAATTGCAGCCAGGGAGACTGGGGCTGGCAGCAGGAAAGAAAAAACACCTGAACAAGAAGGCCCAGGGAAGGGCAGGGAGGGAATTTTCTGTTCCTTGAGGTTTAACAACATTCAGCTGATGCTTTCCAAGAGCGCTGGCCCTGGTTTGGAGCAATGGGACAGCCCAGGTGACCTTTCCCTTCCACTCCCCTTCTCTTCCCTTTCCTTCTCCTTCCACTCCTCTTTCATCCCCTGATGAGAACAAAGCCCCATTGTTTCCTTCTGTTCCGGCGTTCCTTGGATTTCAGGGCAAGCCAGGAGCAGCCAGGGCTCGGGAAGAGGCTCAGGGAGAGGCTGGACTGGCGTTTGAGGTGTGCCCAAGGGAAGGGTGATCCCGCTGAGATCAAAGTCACAACCTGACCTTTTGCAGGGAGACCCCAACACACCCAGAACAGGCTCCTGGTGAGAATTCCCTCTTTCCTGTTCTTCCTCTGAATAAAAAAACAGGGAGGAAAGGACAGGTCCAAAAGCTCCCAGGAGACTGGAGACAAAGTGACCCAATGAGCCCCTTCCCAAGGCAAACAGGCTGGGAAGAGGCAGCCCTCGCCCAGGGAAGGTTTTCCAGCCCCATGGGTGAATTCCCGTCCCCAGCAGTTCTGTTTGAACAGGGCATGTGGACACTGGGCTTGCCCAGCACAGAGAACCATAAAAGAAATTAAAATCTTTATTTGCTTTCTGCATTTCCTTGTGAGGGAAGACAAAGCAACCTTTCATCCCTGCTCTCCTGGTTTCCGTTCCTGGGTTTTGCTCGTGGCCTATACAAACAAGTTCTCCAGGAAAGGGTGTGAAGATGAGCTAAAGTTTCAATTTCCTGGCCTGAAGGGCACATTACCCCTAGGAAATTTTCAATTCTAAATCAAACCAGTTGAAAGCTCCTGGGTTACTTCCAGCTTCTGGAATCAGACTGGTTACAAAAGCCAGGCTGGTTTGCAGCCAGGTCCTCCTACATGGACAGACTGGTACTTTAAATAATGAAATTACACCATGAGCTCATTGAATTTGGCAAAAATTGTCTTGTTTTCCCCCAGTCATCATGCCATGAGTGAACACCCGAGCTGTGAAAACAGAGCCCAGCTCAGGGCCAGGCTGCTGCTGCCTCTGGTCGTGAGGTGCAGGAATGTGGAAGGGCAGGATGGGGAAAAAAAAAAGAAAAGGGTGACAAGGTTTTTTCCCGTATCTGTTGTGCTCTCCCAACTTCCTGGAGGCTGAAGGGTTGTTCCCAGGATACATTAACCAAGCCAAGAACACCAAACACAGCCCAGGGAAAGAGCAGCCCACAGCACCCCACTCCCAGGCTGCTCTCAAATATTTGCTCCAGGATTATTTACATCACGTTCCCTTTACAGCCCTGAGCTCCCGCCACTTCCTAGCTGGCTCCTAGATCTTATCTGGGATGGTCAAACAGGACAGTCCCAGCTCCTGTCACTGTCACCACCTGCAGCTGCCCGGGCTGGATCCGTGGGACAGCTCAGCACCAGCTGGAACCAAGCCAGGAACAGCCAAGCCCAATGGAAAAGAAAGTTCAGGCACCTCACAAGGACTTAATTCCAGCCCAGAGGAATGAAGAGAAGGAGGCGCATCCACCACAGCTCCTCAGGGCAGGAGACACACAGGAATCATAGAATCATTCTGTTTGGGAGACATCTCCAAGATCATTGAGTCCAATCTTGACCAAAGTGGGCTCCGGGAGCTGGGGAGCCTCTGTAGAAGGCTCTGCTCTGCCACTGTCACACCAAGAAGCACCCTGGGCACCTGGTTGGCTTCCCCTGGGTTTAGAGTTCCCCATCAGCATTGGATTACAGAATCATGGAATGGTTTGGGCTGGAAGGGATCTTAAAGATCAACCTCAGACAGGCACAACCACAACCATCCCCTTCCACAGGCAAGGACAGATTCCACTGTCCCAGGCTGCCCCACGCCCCATCCAACCTGGCCTTGGACACTTCCAGGGATGGGGCAGCCATGGATTAACCTGTGCCAGGGCCTCACCACCCTCACAGCCAAAGATTCCCCCAAACTGATCCAGAAGATGGATGCAGGGATGAAGACAAGGCACAGTGGCTGTGCAGGCAGGGCCAGAGCTCAGAGAACTCAACATGAGGCATCCTTCCCTTCCCCACAGCTCCTTGGAGGCAGAGCAGACAAACGAGTTCCCAGCAGCTGAAAGGCACAAATCAGTTCTGTTTGACCAGGATCCCTTTCCCTCTGGGAATACCCAGTTTCGCTGTCCCCCTGCTGCTGCCAAGGAAAGCCAGTGACAGGCGCACAAGAGGAGCTCCCAGCACTGCCATTCCCACCCAGCCCCATCCCCCTGGAGCTGTACCATTCCTGCCTGGCCCAGGAAGTCACCAGAGATGCAGCTCCTGCGCCCTCTCCATCGTGGCTCCAGACTCAGCCTGTGCCTGCTTCCAGCTCCCAGCCCAGCTGCCTCTGCTGCCTTCCGCCTCTTTCCTCAAAAGCCACCTCTGCTCTTTTCCACATTAATTTTGAAAAGCAGAGCAGTGCTCAGGGTGTCCCTGTGTGACAGGAGGGGGCACTGGGCTGCAGAGGAGGATATTCACCCTCTGACACACCAGGTGAGGTTCTTTTAACCCCATAGCTTTGGCCCTGGCAAAGAACAAACCCCGCTTTGCTCCACACAAGGCAGTGCTGCGATACTCCCAGGGCCCCTCTCACCTCCTGTCACTGTCCCTGAGGCAGAGCTGGGGGGACAGCAGTGACCAGCCATGTCCACAGCTGAGTTGGAGCTCAGACAAAGAAGGAGAGTAGGGTCAAACGGGATAGGACAGGGACATCCCCTGTCCCATCCCTTAGGAAGAAATTGTTCCCTGGGAGTGTGGAGAGGCCCTGGCACAAGGTGCCCAGAGCAGCTGTGGCTGCCCCTGGATCCCTGGAAGTGTCCAAGGCCAGGCTGGACAGGGCTTGGAGCAACCTGCAATGGTGGAAAGTGTCTCTGCCCATGGCAAGGGTTTGGAACTGGATGAGCTTTATGGACCCTTCTATTTCAAACTATTCCAGGATTCTGTGATCCTAAGGTTCTAAGATTCTAAGGGTGGCTTTGCTGGACAGCATTGACAGGAATCCATCCAATGCCTTTTGGTGCTCCCTGAGAGCGTGCTGTCCAGGCTGACCACAGCCTTGCCACACCACTGCCCACGTGCCATGACACCTGCCTCACCTCCTTGTCCTTCAGCCCCAGGAGCAGCACCTCCTCCATGAGCGTGAGGCGGATGTCTTTGGAGTCATCGGGATCGTCCTCATTCATGTCTCTGTCCGCAGCCGCATCCTCCTCGCTGTCCGGCTTCTTGTCCGAGTTCCTGCTCTCCACTCGCCGGCCCCGGTGCGTGAGCGTCGTCATCTCCTGCTGCAGCTGGGCCCAGGAGAGCACAGGTTTGCTAAACACGACGGACGGTGACAGCTCTGAGCCCCCAGACCCAAAGCCAGACCCCAAGAACAAGGGACACTCGCCCCTTCTACCCAGGGGTTTTCAGCTCCCTCTTCCCAGGGTGGTGTCGCAGGCGGTGGCAGGGAGCGGCCATCACCCCTCGACGTGCTCGAGGGGACGGTGGCACCCCCGGGTTCTAGGGGGAGCCCCGAGGCGCAGCCGAGCCCCGGGGGCCGCACATGAGGGTCCCGCACCCAGAGGGTGCCGGCAGAGTCCCGGGGCGCTGCGGGACAGCCCCATCCCACCGTCTGCGACCCGCGCCGTGTCCCACCGCCCTCCCAACCCCGGCCCGGCTCTGCCTCACCNGCTCCATCCCATCCCCCGGCCCGCTCCGTCTCGCCCCGTCGGACCAGCCCCGCTCCATCCCGCCCGCCGCCGCAGCGCCCCACGGAAGCTGGGGGCTGCCAATGTCCTCGGCCGCTGCTCGGCCTCACCGCGGCCCGGCCGCTCCGTCCGTCCGTCCCGCTCCGCTCCGGGGCCGCGGGCAGGAAAAGCCTCCGCGGGGCCGCCGCCGCTTCCTGGGCTCCGCTGGCCCCGCCCCGGCCACAGCTCCGGCCAATGGGAGCCCGCACAGGCGGAAGGAGCCAATGAGCGCGGCCAGACTGGGCAGAGGGGCGGGACTTTGTCCTGTCTGTCAGGAGTGGCTCCGCCCTCGCCCGCGTGTCCGGTCCCGCTCTGGGTCCCGTTCCCCTTCCGTTCCCGTTCCGGTTCCAGTTCCCGTCCCGGGTCTTATCCCCTTCCTGGTCCAGTCCTGTTCCGTTCCCGGCCGTCTCTGCTTGTCCCGTCCTGTCCCGTTCCAGTCCCGTCCCATCCCCTGTCCCATCCCCTTCCCGCTCCAGTCCCGTATCAGTTCGTCCTGTCCCGTCCCATGTCCCATTGCTTCTCCAGTCCCGTCCCCCTATCCCATCCCTTTCCCGTCCTCTCCCTGCTCCCGGCCCGTACCCGACCCGTCCCGCCGGTAAAGGAACACGCGGCCAAGGGTGAACGCTGTTTAATAGAGCAATGATGAACAGACATTCTTAATTTAAAAGTCAAAGCCGTGAAGAAATGTTCAGCTGTCCCCGCCCGCGCCAGGGGGAACGGCGTCACTCCCGTTCCCTCACGGCACCGGGAAATTAACGGTTTGTTGTTGGAAGGAGGAGTTGGCACCATGTCCAGCTTCTGCCATAAATCGTTTTGAGGACATCCAGGTTCTCTCAAGACTCTCACACCTTGGAAGAGACGCTGCCATGGCTCTTTGTAATGGCATGGACACATGACATCAGAAATTCCTGCATTCTGGCACGAAATCTGGAATTCAAGGCATGAAGAGGGCTTCTTTTTCACCTGAGTATGGTGCCTTTGGTCTGGAAGAAATGCAAAGCATCCAACTCCTCCAACTGTCACGGTAGGAAAAGCAAAAAACTGTAACCCCAAAACTGTAACACCCTGTAAATGACACCCAGCCCTCTGGAAATCAAAACTGGAGAGTTTTGTGGCAGGCAGGTTCTGGAGAAGTTCCTCAGCTTGGATTCACAGCCCAAAGGTACTGGTGAAACCTTGAGCTGTTGGAATTCATTTCCTCCGTCACCATCAGGACATGGATGTGCCCTGAACCAGAGTCAGCCCCCAAATTCTCAAATCCGAGGATTTCTGGTCCTGCCCGATGGCCCATGACCTCCTGTACAAAATGAGTCCTGAATTCTTCAGCTGGGCTTCCTGACATTTTCCTTCCTTGAAACACTCCTGTGGGACTGCTAATGGAGCACAACAGATCCTTAAAACCCAACAGTCACATGGAACAACCGAATGGAAGTGGCGTGGAGGAGTACTCCGGACAGATGGGCGGCTAAAACTGCTCCTGGGGCTCGCTGAGCTTCCTCCTTTTGGGTGGCACATCCTGGCTGGAGGAGAGCCCAGCCTGGTCAATCTGCCAAGGAAAACCAATTCATGGAATTACAGGTGCTCCATGGTGTCAGAACAGGGCACAGCCCGCCCCGAGCAGGACAGAGGTGTGACACATCCAGAGCCTCAACCCAGTCCCTACCCAGATGTGCTGGGCCTGCAGGAACATCTGGATACTATCTCCTGGCAGAAGTGACCAGCTGAAGGAGGGCTGGGATGTATTCCTGCCGGGATGTATTCCTGCTGTCACAGCTGCATCAAGGAGCTGTGCCCATCAGGAACTGCAGCACAGGACAAGGAGTCGTGGGTTCAAACTGAAAGAGGGGAAATTGAGGTTGGATACATGGGAGAAATTGTTCCCTGGGAGTGGGGGAGGCCCTGGCACAGGGTGCCCAGAGAAGCTGTGGCTGCCCATCCCTGGAAGTGTCCAAGGCCAGGCTGGACAGGGCTTGGAGCAGCCTGGGATAGTGGGAGCTGTTCCTGCCCATGGCAGGGGTGGCACTGGGTGAGCTTTAAGGTCACTCCCAACCCAAACCATTCCACGATTCCAAGGCAGTGCCGGCGGTTCCCCTGCACAGTTCCATTCCAGGAGCAGCCAGAGCCAGGGTGCAGCCCCAGAGAGAGGCAGGAGCACCAGGAGGGCTCTGCACCCCAGAGAGGCTGCTCAGCACTCACAGACCTCCCCAGAGCTCAATCCCAGTAGCTGTGACTCTCACCTGTGTGAAAAGATGACAATGAACCTTTAGCTCTGTTGTGCTGTTGATTATTTAAAGCAACTGTGCTTTGTTTAGATTATTAAATTAATTATTAAGTTCATTAAAATCTCTTCAAAAAAGACACAGGGACAGTGAGCAAACAGAACAATGTTCTTTTTCTGTCACATCACTGAGTAAGAAAAAACACCAGGAATATGACTGGGTGAAAGCAGGGAGGAACCTTAGAGCTCACCCAGACCCACCCCTGCCCTGGGCAGGGACACCTTCCACCATCCCAGCTTGCTCCAAGCCCCGTCCAGCCTGGCCCTGGACATTTCCAGGAATGGAGCAACCACAGCTTCTCTGGGAATTCCATCCCAGCCCCTCACCACCTTCATAGGGAACAATTTCTTGAGCAAAAGAAAAAAGAATTCACCCCACAGGTTTTGGAGAAGGATCTACCCCCAGCTCTGAGCATTCCCAAGTTGGAGACGTTGAGACCTGGTCAGACCCCAAAGCCTCACAGAGCTGCAGCTGCCAAGCTGAAGGAGCAGCACAGACAGGGGGGGCCCAAAGCCATCCCCAAAGATCAAATTCCACCCTGGACACAACCTCTGCTCCAGCTGTGCAAGGTGGGAAGGATTTGGCTCCCCACAAGCAGCACTGCCTGCCAGACTGACCTGATGAAGAAAATAAAAGGGATTTTTCTTGGAATGAAGGAGCCACAGAGGCGAGGTTATAATTTTGGCCCAGGGTTTCCCAAGTACAATCACAAGGAAGCACTTGGTGAACTGTGCTGGGCATCTCTGCTGGCACAAAGTTCCACGGCTGATGGATCAAACCAACAGGAAATTTGGTTAAATGCATTCCCAACAGGACAGCAACTAAAACTAAGGAATTTCTCTCAACCTGTGTTACCTGCATGGAATCAGCTTCTAACATTTTGGGACAGAATTCTTTTTGATAGTGTTGAATCTAATGAGAATTTAGGAAGTGATGAGAATTTCATTCTGTCAATAGGAAATGCATTCAAGCTCCGAGTTTTATTCAGTGTTTGGAACAGAAATAAACAGAACTAAAGAAAAACTGATACTAACAACGCAGCTTTGGAATATCTTTCCACTTCTTGTCCTGCTCTCTGACACAATCAGTTCAGATGTTTTATGGGTCAACTGATCAACCTGAAATCAGAAAATAGATTTTGCCTTGTGACAGCAGCAAAAAATACACACTGGAGACCACAGCAGGGCTCAGTGCTGGGGCTTTCACGATTCTCTGTAGTGCCTGAGCCAAAATTGAAATATGGGAGTATTTAAATGGTTATGACCCATGGAAGTCACAGCATTTATAGCTAGGTGTGCTGGAGGGCCCTGGCAGCGAGAAGCATTTGCTGGTTTTACACTGTAAATCACTCACACTTACCTGCAGCTATCCTGCTTTAAGAAATCTTAAGGACCTGTGTGAAGCAGTCCTCCATGTATAAATGCCACCAA
Organism: Dasyornis broadbenti; assembly: GCA_013397935.1. Classification (NCBI taxonomy): domain Eukaryota; kingdom Metazoa; phylum Chordata; class Aves; order Passeriformes; family Dasyornithidae; genus Dasyornis; species Dasyornis broadbenti. Next base: position 31,011 of record VZRN01002245.1, read on the forward strand.
TTTCTACATGCAGGGAATATAACCTGAGTTATAAACTTGAATTTTAAGTTTTCATCAACTTTTAAACAAGCTTTAGTGGGTCAGAGTTAGCAGTGAAATTCCTATTAGGCAGTTTATCAACATGGAAATTAAATTCTCCTTTTCACTTTGTAACAGTCACAGCATCTGTTTGGTTTGAGAGCTGAGTTACAGAGGAACAGCCTTTTGTCAGTGCTTCAGAATAGTTTTGGAAAACACCAGGAAGTAAAATGTAAAGGAATTTTGTTGCTAAAAATAGTGACTGTGGGAAATAAGGCCTTAGCAGATTACCCCTGAATCACTCAAAGGAGGGAAGAAGCTTTGCAGAAGCTCCAGTGGAAGTTGAATATGAAAAAACAGTTTCATACCTGAGGATTAGAAACACGTGGAGTCTGCATCCCTCCAGCTTCCTCTTCACAAGTTGAATTTTTTTCTGAAAGATGGAAAGAGGTGAAGAGGTAAATAAATCTGTTAACAGCAGCTGTTAACTGTTAACAATACAACCAACAAAGCACAGCAAACAACAGCAGCTCTGCTCCAGGGAACACTTGATAACTGCTGTGAGCAGGTGCTTCCAGAGAGCTCCAGTGCTCCATGTCCAGCACATCCTTGCCTCCACCAAGCATTCAACTCATTCTTTAGCTCAGCCATTTCCTATCCCAACCTCCAGCTCACATCAGCAGCACAGGTTTGCACAGAGGATCTCTGTGGGCTTCACCCCCAGCTCTTCACACACTGCTCTGCTGAAGGCTTGTCTGCAGTTGGATTTGATTCCAAGCCCAAAGCCTCAGGAGCCTGTGTTGCGCTGCAGGACAGGGAAAAGGCCCCATGGGGCCACTCTGGCCCAGCTCCTGCCCCTCCTGAGCCCACCAGCCCCAGCAGCTCCTGTCTGTGCCCCAGCCCAACCAGCAATTCCAGCTGCAGAGCCCCTGCCCCTGCCTGCAGCTGCAGGAACAGGCCCCCAAGGGGGAACAGGCAGTTCCAGACAGTTTGGTTGCTGTTTCTAATTCATGCTGTTTTTCTAGGATACAGAGAAAAGCATGGAATGGTGAAGGGTGCCTGTGCATCAGCTGTGGAAACAACAGAAGAATTTCAGGGTGACAAATGTGTTTCCCTGTGTCTCCTGGTTCCTGTAAATAAAACATTTGCCAGCTCCCCAGAACAAGCCATTTGCTGGATTTTTGCATGGGTTTGGAAGATTTATGACTTTTTAAAGGATCCAGACACAGCTTTATGTGGTTATTCCAGTTCTGCAGCCTACTAGCACATCAAGGTAAAAATGTTTATCTACACACGCTGTTTCCTACACATTTCCACGATTATTTTTGAGCAGCATGGAAATGGCAGCTGGTTTGGCAAGGCTGCACATGTTACGTCTCAAAAAACCCCAAACCCAACATTTGAAATGCTTTCTGCACAGCAAATGGGTTCCAGATTGTCTGGATGCTTCTATACAGTCCTTCCAAGAGGAGCAGATCAACAAGCAGCAATTCCTTCTTTGGTTTGTTTGGCAGCAAAGTTCAGTCTCCAGGCCCCTGGGCTAAACTGGGAAATGTGAACACAAACCATCCTCTGCTCTTCCTCCTGGTTTATCTAAAATCTGAAAAGGAAGGTCCTGAGATCCCTGAGGACGATGTGGTGGCTCGTGTTTTGAGTTGAAGGCAGTCTGGGTCCACATCTTGGAGCTCTGATTAAAGAGCACAGCAGTGGAGAGCTGCCAGGGCCTGTTCCTGGTGGCAGCTGTGGCCAGACTGGGGAGTCAGGACAGTTATTTACTGACAGATTTTATTTACAGTGTTAGGAAAAATACTTGAGGAATCTCATTTTTCTGTTATTCATACCAACAAAAATACTCTCCTAGAACTTGTACCTATTAAAGTTCTCCTACAAGGAAAGGCTGAGGGAGTTGGGATTGTTCAGCCTGGAGAAGGCTCCAAGGAGACCGTAAGAATCCCTTCCAGTGCCTAAAGGGGCTCTAAGGGAGCTGGAGAGGGATTTTGGACAAGGGCCTGGAGGGACAGGACTTTGGGGAATGGCTTCACCCTGACAGAGATAGATTTGATGTTAGGAAGAAATTCTTGCCTGTGAGGGTGGGAAGGCCCTGGCACAGGGTGCCCAGAGCAGCTGTGGCTGCCCCTGCATCCCTGGAAGTGTCCAAGGCCGGGCTGGAGCAACCTGGGATGGTGGGAGGTGTCTCTGCCCATGGCAGGGGGTGGGACTGGATGAGCTTTAAGGCCCCTCCTGAGCCAACCCATTCTGGGATTCTATTCTGTGATGGCAAAAACGTTCACTTGGAACAATTATCCAAGTGCTCCAGTACACAGGAAAAGGGGAGCAGGTCCCCAGAGCACAATCAGCTGGAAAAGGCACTAAAACAGGAAGCAGCATGGACAAACACAGAATCATTCATAAAACAAAACACATTCTGGTGAAGTTACTGATTGTATCAGGAGCAGCAAACCACAGCCATGAGCAGCTCCCTTTGGAGGTGTTTCACATGGGCTATCACAACATTAAAGCACAGGGAGATCCCGGGCTATTGTAGGGGAAAAGGTGGCTAAAAGTGGGATTTCTGCTGTACTGAACCTCTGAGGACAGAGCCCAAACAGCTGAAATTGAAACAAAACCATGCCTGAACCGTTGGCTTTGCACACAGAATTTTGTTTCCCAAGACTGCAATAATGAGCTCAAGAGTGCAAGACCTCTGCAAGCTTTAAGTGGAAAGTAAATATTAGTAAAAACTAACTAAACTAACTAAATAAGTAAATATTGGTAACAATCATAATAGAAAAATCGAACTCAATTTATTTCTAAATATAAACCCCATTCAATTTAGCTTATCTGATAAACTGGAACAGGAGATCAGAAGTTATGAACACTAAAATGAAAACACACATGTGGTAACCAAGTGCTTCACAGAACAAAGTCCTGACAGAAAATAAAGGCACAGTCATGCAGGTGAAGCAAATAATGTAAACTGGAATAGAAAATTGAGGGGTTTGTTTTAGTAACATCAGGCAAGAGGCACAACTCAGAGACTTGAAAAAGATCCATAATGTTACCTTGAGCTTCCGAAATATTCACATGATTCTTATCTTCCCCTTCCTTATCCAAGACAGGATCTTCCTACATTAAGAAACAGGTCTGTCACTCACTGCAGAAGGTTTCTACTCAGATGATTAAGGTCAGACTTATTAGATGGATTTTTGGCGGCATAAAGTGCACTGAAATAATTGATTGTGCCATGGGATGAAGAGAGGCTTCATCTGGGCCCTGTGCTGGGACACATGGCACCATCCCCATGACATGAGCCGCCTCCCTGCTGCTCACCCTGCTGCTCCTTGTGCAGAGGCACTGCTTCAACAGAGACAGGATGCAAACTGGAGCAGTAAAATTAGGGCAAAAATGTATTGAAGACATATTGTCCTGCTTAAACATGGCTGGAAACAGAGGGATTTTACTGGTGTTATGGCTGGCATGCAGTGAGACAATAATGGCCTTTTTCTAGATGATCCACCACAAAAAATTTCAAACAGCTACACAAAACAAAGTCTGTGCTCTTACATTCATGTCCTGGCTCTCTTCTTCTGGATCATCTCTGCTCACCCCATACAGCTGGAGAGGCTCAGCAATCTCTCCCTGCATTAGGATGTTCTTATCAACGTTTTCCATGCGCTGCTTCTCAGTTGTAATTTTCAGTTTGAGCATGTGAAAAGGCGTTGGCACTTCCCCCACATTCAGGTAGATGGGCTCGTCATTAAACATCATCCCCGAGTACTTGGCCTCCCTGAACCCTGGAGGTTGGTAATCAGGGGGTGTCACTGCAGAGAGAATTCATTAAACGTGTTAGAATGAAACATGTTCTTGTAAAACTAATTTTAACTCTTTCCCCCTTTAAATACTGCAAAAAAACTGTGTGGGGAGGGGAGCAATCAATATTCAATTTGTAGTAAATTAAGTTCTCTTCTCTTTAGACAACAGGCAAAGCCCAGTTAAAGCTCTTTGCAAGAGGTTGTAGATACAGAGAGAGAAACCAGAAGCTCTGGTTTGTCACTGTAAGGCAGTAACACACTCTGAAAGCAGAGCCGGACTTTTGGACAGTCATCAAACTGGAACGAGGCTGGCAAACTGTGTTATAGCCTCACACACGCTGGGAAAATCCAAGTGGTTTAAAGCACACCCAAAGCCAATGAAGTCAGTGCCAGGATTGTGTTCCTGCAGTGAGATCACATCCCGACCCCTAGGAGTTTAAAAATCGTCAGGAGAAACAGCATCATGTGAGGTAACCTCATTCAACAAGTCCCAGCAACCACAAAGATTATACACTGAAATATTCCTTTGGATTGCTTTCCAGTGTCTGAACACAGCTGATAAATCAAGGTAACATGGAAATGTACCTTCATCATAATAGAGGAGTTTCATGGTGAGGCAGACATCGTTGGGCAGCGGGCTCAGGTTCTGCATCAGGATGTAGATCTTGCGGATGAGGAGGATGCTGGCTTTCTTGGTGTCTGCACAGGTGATGGTGGAGTCTGACTTATCCATACTAAAAACAGACAGATTCTTTTTTTTCATCTAGAGTAAGCTGTTTCTAGTGTTTAGAGACACAACTTTTAACAGACTGTGAACATGAGAAACATCCCATTTACTGCCTGGGGTCTGAGATCACAAGCACTGCAATTCCTAACACTGCCCCAGTGAATCTGCAGCTTCTCTGCCCCTTGGGAGATCAAACCCTGAGCCAGGGACATCATGAGAGAGTTGGGGACCTGGCACCAACTGCTCTGTCCTACATCACACAGTGCTTAAATGCCCAAGCTGAAAGAAAGAAAAAAGCAGGTGCTTGTGAAAGCCCCACTTCTGTGAAGTCTTACCTACTTGCTTTCCCTTAATTAAAGTCACACTATTGACTTGGAGACCAAGGGGTAATAATAAACTTCGTGCCCAAGTGACTCCTGGCATCCAGCTCCGACATTTCCATGCTCCCATTCCACCAGAAGTTGACCCAAATCCCACCTCAACACTAAAACCTCTTTCTCTGCTCCCCTGCTCCTCCCAGCCACCAGCTGGGGCACCTGAAGAGTTACTTCCTTGGGTGTCCCTGTCTTCTGGAAGCATTCCCTGAACTGGGATGGATTCAAACCTCTCACCCCTCTCCAGCCGGTTTTTACCTGCTGTGCTGGGGCCAGAGAAGTAGCCTCACATCTGTTTTCAAATTAATCTGATGTGAATTTATGCTGTTCCACTAAGGCAACCTGGTGTGGCCAAGAGTTACATCCCGTCCCACCAATGTTTGTTACAAACCCTTTCACAGGCAAGGAACCAAACCCAGCCCAAGGGTCAGCAGCCTTTCCTCTTGTAAATTAAGAAACATTTTATACAGGAGGGAAGCTGGGAGGAGTTTGTTAGGTATGAACCACCTACATTTCAATTACCTGTCTTAAAAGAAGCCTTTCCCTGTAGCTGGGACTGAGCAGTAAATCCCTAGGATGGAAGAGGGTCTGGAGATGGGCAGCACTGAAGCTCCAGCAGGAGCACACGGTGTCACTGCCCACAGCTGCTGCCACAAGTGACCTGATCTCAGCACATGGAGCTGAGCAGGGCCTTCACTTCAGACAGTTGTGGGCGTCGAGTGGATGAACTGGTGGGGTCAGTGCTTCTCCCCAGGTTCATTAAAAGCCCCTGAATGTCTCCTTGAGTTTGCCTGACTGGCACAGGGGAAGCGGAGCTGTGTCTTGGCCCAGAAAGTGTAAAAACTGAACAACAAACAGAATTCTGAAGAGAGGAACTGGCTGGAGCAGCTTCATGGAATCACCAATCATTTGGGTGGGAAGGGAACATAAAGCCCATCTCATCCCACCCCCTGCCATGGACAGGGACATTTCCACTGTCCCAGGTTGCTCCAGGCCCTGTCCAACCTGGCCTTGGGCACTGCCAGGGATCCAGGGGCAGCCACAGCTGCTCTGGGCACCCTGTGCCAGGGCCTCACAACCCTCACAGGGAAGAATTTCCTCCTTACATCTAATCCAAACCTGCCCTCTGCCAGTTTCAGCCCAGGAGCTCCTTCCCCATGGCTGGGGCTGATGCCTGGTGTCCTGACAGTGAGCTTATCTCAGCAATGGGAATCCCATCATGGCTGAACCCTGTATCACAACATCGCTGCTTTGCAAGTGCAGTTCACATTTCTGTTGTGGTTCCCAAGTATTTTCTATCTTTTCTGCTAAATGAGGAATTCCATGTAACATTCAGTATCCTCAGGTCAGTAGATCTGGTATTAAGCTTCACCCTCCACATACGGAATAGCTCAAGGATCCTGGTCACAGAGTATCAGACTCTGACATTAAGCATCATCTTCTGAGTGGATATTAAAATTACGAGCATCATCAGGCCAAATGATTAACTGTATTTTAATAAGTCTAAGCTAGTGGTGTATGTTGATAAATCAGTCTTAAGGTCCAGAATTTAAAAAACGAACACCAAACAGATCAAATCCAAAGCCCTGACACTCAGGGGTGTGCAAAGGGACTGTAACACCATGGAGCAGCCATACCTGCCAAAATCCAGGAGCGGTGCATTGTGGGTGTACTTGAACTTGAAGTGGTAACACTCCGTGACTGTCTGCAAACAAAGCCACTAATTATTAAACTGCTCGGGTGCCAAGCACACTCCTGCTGCAGCTCCAGTTAGTAATCTATTAACCTTTAAAGAAAATAACTACAGCCCAACTCCCATCCACTCACATGCACTGAATACAGGTTCCCAATCCTCTAATGATTAACAGTAATAACATATATAACTGTCAGCTATTAAAAATTATTACTCTTTTCCAGGAATCACCATGATAAAATATTTTGAAATAACAGCTTAAGTTTTTTGCACTAAATATTCCAGTTTTAAGTGCGATGAAAATTTCACACACAGAACAGATGGGGTGACTCCCGGTGGGTTTTGTGTTTTCCACAAAAGTTCTGTAAATTTGTTAGGCAGAGCTAGGACGAGGCATCTTTATGGACATCTCACTCTGCAATGACATTTTAGTTCCTTGCACCAGCCTGAGAAAAGCCTGTCACTTGATACTCAAATGCAATTCCCATTCACTCCAGGGATTGTTACACTTTATATTTTAACACGTCCTTTTTTAAAAAAATGTGCGTCTTAAATATTCCTGCTTGTACACACATTTCACTAATATCCATATTATCATCAGTCACCCAGTGAAATAATTCCAGCAGATTTACCTGAGGATCGTCTGCCTGTGTATAGACCTGTATTGTTGAAGTAAAGAGAGGAATCAGAATGAGAAGTGCACATCCCTTAAAGAATGTCCCTTTAAAAAGTGTCCCTACTTTTCAGAGATACTCACTGCTAGGACAATCTGTCTCAGCTGTCAGGATCATAAACAGAGAAAGAAAAAGATCATTAAATATATTTCATAGCCCATTTCTTCTGCCCAAGCTGCTCTGTTTCTCTAGCTCTGGAATCCAACACAGACAAGTAAGGCCTTTTGGAAGAAAAACCTCCTCACTCTTACGGAGGAGAGGACTCAATTGCAGAAGAAAACACCTACAGATCCCTGGCTTTCAGTGTTGCTGTTTACAAGAATTTTATGCAGAAATGCCTGTGCATCCCACACTGCAGCTGACTGATTTAGCTACTCCCTGAGCAGTCCTACAACTACACTGGCAGATAATGGACTTAAACACGTTTCAATACAATTAAATGAGACTGAGAACTTACGTATTTCTTCTGCAAGGCATCATAGCATCCCAACATCCTGCAAAAACCAAATCATATTGGCCATCTACTACTCATTTGCACTTGCTTCTCACTAAATCAAATAGCACCAAAAAGTGAACCTCTCACGTTTCCTTTAATTGTATTAGAGCAATAAATAATACTTATTCCATCATTCTGTCTTATTAGCAGTGATACAAGCAACAATTGTCTTTGTAACATCAAATCATCTCAACCTCTTGGAAGAATAATTAAAAATATAATTTTTAGGTAAACAATTTATCAGTAAAAACATGTTGCAATACTTCCAGCATCTTCCAACACATGTATCCATTAATCAGGGGAGCAACTTGGTCGAGTTGAAGGTGTTCCTGTCCATGGCAGGGGGTTGGAAGCAGGTTAGCTTTAAGGTCCTTTCCAACCCAAACCATTCCACGATTTCATCATAAATCAGTAACTCAGCTGAACAGCAACACAGCTGAAGCACAAAGGAGTTATTACCTTTATTTAGATGTTGCCATTTCCTTCATATATAACACCAAAACAACAGTCAAATAGGGAACCAAAACTTACCCTCATTTTTTTCTGACTTTCCTTTCAAACCAAGTCAACAAATGAAAATTGGTGTGTACGTGATGCTGGGGCAAGACAGGCCACTCCCCTGTGAGCTCCCAACAGGTGCCACAGCCCTTCCCACAAAAGCAGGGAGCTTATCCTTGGCACCCCCCACAGGCTGCTGGGAGCTGCCCTCACTGTGAGGGAGATGTGAACAGCACTCAGCCCCTCTATCTCCTCACCCACAGAAGATCCATTAAGAAATTCCAGGTTACAGCAAAGGCAGCTTTTCCCTCCCACTCACTTTGTGACAGCACATGGCTGATTCCACCTTTAACATCAGCTCTCAGCCCTCATATCTGAGCCCCTCAGCACTGCCAGGGAACGAATGCAGCATCATTCCCACACCTCGTACACAGTGGGGAAAAGTGGGGAAATAGCCTTTATGGGAGTAACAATAGATAGGAATATGTAACTAAGGCAACAGCCTCACACACTGATTTCTAAACAGCAAGAAGAGCACCAGGAATAAACCTCAGTTACTGTGAGCAGAAAGAAAACAGAATAAACAGCTGCAGTCCCAGGTGACACAGTCACTCAGTTGTGGGAGTGCTCAAGCAGGCAGATTATCATTGGCAGGCACAACTCTGACCAAGAAGCCTGACAGTCCCACTCTCTTACAAAAGACTGTGAGCAAAATCTTTACATTTAAGCTGCAAAACGGCAGCATTGAGCCTCCTGACCAACTAGAGAGGAACTGCTGGTTAGACTTCTGCATTTCTGTGCACCCTTGAGCACCCAAGAGCACCTAGAGGAATGAAATATAAACGTACAGTCACTCTGCAAACAGAGATTTGTGCTCTCCTAAGCCTTGGGCTGAAAACCTCTCTGGAAACACAACTGTCACATCTACAACAAAGGCTTTGGGCTGCTCCCTCACAGCAAGAGAGCTTTTTCCTTTGTATTTGGGAACAATCAGAAAGGAATCTTTGACCTAGCGAAGTGTTACTTGTGTGCTGGAATCAACTTACCATTTCACCAGCTGGGTAGAGCCAGGACAGTTTTTGTCTTCCCGCAGAATTTTGACACAGACATCTCAAAAAACAAAACAAAACCAAATACACATTTACTTGGGACAAAGTGCAACGAAAAGTCAATTTCATTCCCTAAAAGTGCATATCAATAAGAAACTAAAATTAACATTACTGACAGGTGTAAGCACAGTTTTAATTGCAGAGTTAGCTGCAGCAATGACAACATTTAATTAATGCATTAGTGAAGTTTCCATTACATGCACTGAAATAGTTTCCATTCATTAAAAAGACCAAGTGGCTTCAAAAACAACCCAAAGACAACAAATTTTGCAAATTATCATGAAAACAGCTCATTACCATCCATGTATCTTGTTCCATAGGCACTTTCAGGAAAGATTCCCCTCAGGTACGTGATGCAGGACACTGCCACTGCCAGGAGCCTCTTCACCAGCATCAGGGATTGCTGCTCTGTGGCTATTTTCTTAGGAAATACAATTGCACCCTGAAAATCACAGAAAGAAATCAATTAAAGTGTACCCACAGCAACAGACCCGTACAGGCTGCAATCCTGTCCGATGCCTTCATTTTAATTTATGTGAAAAATATGACTTCTGTGATTCACAGAGTTAAGCATATTCTTAACACTTGGTGTTATTATATTAATAGGACATTACTGGTTTCTACCAAGTGCATGACAACGAAGTTCAGACTATTTTTCTGTATTTTCTTTCTATATATTCTTTATTCATAACTAAAATACTGAATTAGCCTGTAACTTTCAAGTGAAGAAATATAACAGAGCACCTGGATGTGCTATTGCAGCCAAAACTCCCCCATTTTTCTCATTACTGTGCTGAAAATACACAACAAAACCATACCACAGAATCCCTTTGCTTCTGAGCAGTTGCCATTCTGCAGAGACTCTTGTGCCTGTCAATGAAACATTAACAGCATTAACACCTGGCTGAGGAGAAGGGCAGCAAGCCCAGCCCTGCAGCTCTCTAACTTCCACGGGGCATTCCCTGGATTTACAAACACCTCCTGCACAATTCACCAGCTCAGACAAACTGTAATTTTCAGGAAACAGAGCAGGACAGTTCGTCTAATCACCCCCAGTATCCGATTCTGTTTTTTCACAGCAGCACAGGCCTTCCCTGAGGCTGCAGGATACAGTAATTAGAATATTTATATCTGTATTTATATGAAATATGAGCCTCCAAAGGCAATGCTCCTCAGTGCTAAATGGCACCCAACCTACAGGATTTTCAAAGGACCTTAGGAAAAGGCTCCCCACATTTCTAACACCCCCAGGCTTGAGTTATTTCCACCTGTAAGTTAAATGAGTATGGGAGAAAGAAAACCCTGAACCTGACTCCACACAAGCCTTCCCCCAGTTCGGTAATATCAAATGCACCCACGCCTGAAGCCATGGAAAAAACCTTTACCAAGTTAGAAGCTGGCTCTGACCATGGAGGGCACCGAGCTCTCCCTCAGCAAATCGTCCATAAACCACCCTGATCACGGCACGCGGATGAGCTCGGCCTCGCTGTGAGGAAAGAACTGCTTCTCAGCAGTGTCAGCCCAGAAAACACCACCTGCCTCCTTGAAGGAAACTGAGACAAACGGAGAACGAAGGCGCGAAGGCAGAGTACTGCGGAGTAGTGCAGGGCAAGGGGCAGCAAAACCCCGGCGGGTGAGAGCGAGGTGAGGTGTGGGTGAGGGAGAATCGAGTGAGAACTGAACGAGAACGTGAGGTGAAAGGAGCCGAAGGAGCGAAACCCCGACCCCGCAAACCCGCTCGCCCTCACCCTCAGGGCGCCTTTTCCCGCCCTCGCCCTCAGCCCGCTCTGCCGAGGAGCCGCGCGCAGACACGGAGGGGCGGGGCTCGCCCTCAACCGCCGCCTCGCGCTTCGCGCCGAAGCGCCGCTCGCAAACTGCGCATGCGCAGCGCCTGCCACGTGCGCATGAGCAGTGCGTGCCCCGCTCGTGAAAGATCAGGGAATTGTGGGATATCCTGGGCTCTGAGGGAGTCGGCAGGACCGTGAAGTCCAACCCCTGGCCCTGCATGGGCAGCCCAAGAATCCCATCCTGTACCTCAGAGCGTTGTCCAAACAGTCCTGGAGCTGTGGCAGCCTCAGGGCCGAGACCATTCTGTGGGCAGCCTGTTCAGTGCTTGACCACCCTCTGGGGAAAGAACATTTTCTTCATAGCCAGGTTTATCCTGATAAACCTCCCCTGGCACAGCTCCAGCCATTCCCTCGGGTGCTGTCACTGGTCTCAGGAAGCAGAGGCAGGAGCCGCCCCTCATGAGGAAGCTGCAGATCCTTGAGGCCTCCCCTCAGTCTCCTCCAGCTGAACAAACCAAGTGCTCTCAGCTTCTCTTCACACGGCCCTTCCAGACCCTTCACCATACTTGTGGCCTTCTTTGGACACTTTCTAATGGTTTAATGTCTTTCTTACATTGCAATGGCCAAAACTGCACACAGGACTCAAGGTGAGGCCACCTCAGCCCAGAGCAGAGCAGGATAATCCTCTCCCTTGCCCAGCCGGCGATGCTGGGCCTGATGTCCCCCAGGACACGGTGACCCTTTGGGCTGTCAGGACACACTGTGACCCAGCCACTGACCAGGTCTTTTCCCAGCCTCTCCTTCCCCAGTTTGTCCGTACATCCAGGGGTGCCCCATCCCAGGTGCAGAATCCGGCACTTGCCCTTGATAAACTTCATACGGTGCCAGTGCCTGGTGTTGATTCCAGACCCCACAGGCATGAGGACGGCACAAAGACACCAAGAACAATCCATGGGCAATGGATTCTATCTCGTGGTTGCTTGAGTCAGAGACTTAGTTGCTTAAAGGAATCCATGGCCAACAAAATCCCATGACTCCAGAGACAACTTCATACCTTCTTTTCTAGTGCCTGGACAAAATTATGGCCTCTCTTCTTTCCAGGTTTATTATCCATTGTCATTTGCCCAAAATAAAGCCTAAATATGTAACTTTCTTTTAATCCAGCTGAAGTTTGGATGGAGATGCACTGTGTCCCCTCTTCACTAGTGCAATACAGAAATTATAGTGTCTAATATAAAGGCATTTTCATCACTTATTAATACAAATCATCTACACCCTGTATTAAACCAAATTCACACGGTAATTTCTTGCCCTTGAAATCCCAAAAATACTCTTCAAACCCCAAATATTCATGAAAAAAAGTCATAGAATCATAGAGTGGTTTGGGTTAGAATTGATCTTGAAGCTCTTCTTATTCCACCCCTGTGCCATGGGCAGGGACATTTCCCCTATCCCAGGTGGCTCCAAGCTCTGTCCAGCCTGGCCTTGGACACTTCCAGGGATCCAGGGGCAGCCACAGCTGCTCTGGGCACCCTGTGCCAGGGCCTCACCACCCTCACAGGGAGGAATTTCTTCTCAGTGTCTCATCTAAACCTACTCTCTTTCAATTTGAACTCATTCCCCCAGTCCTGTCACTCCAGGCTCTTGTAAATAGTCTTTCCTGTAAGTTCCCTTCAGGTAGTGGAAGGTCACAATTAGGGTCACAATTAGCCCTGAACCCCCTCTTCTTCAGGCTGAACAGTCCCAATTCTCAGAGCCTTTGGAGGGGATCCGCCAAAACTTTGGGGAAGATGTGTCTGAGTCAGTTGCTGTCTTTTCCAGGTGAAGGCAAACAAAGGTTGGCTTTCTTCATCTAATGGAATGTTTCAGAATCCCTTGGGCTAAGCATCAGGCTGTTTGCTTCTGGATACTCTTCCTGGATTCCTGGAATAGGGTCCTGTCTCCTGGCGGGTCACACTCCTCCCTTTGTTCTAATACACAGCGGCTTTTCTGGGGCCAACAATCCTTCATCTGTCCTGCTCCTGCCACCCTGCCATGTGGTCTTTAGAATATTTCCAGATATTGCTCCTGCTGGAGGAAGTCCAGAGGAGGCCAAGAAGTTGAAAAGACGATTGGAGCCCCCTCCCTATGGAGTCAGGCTGGGAGATGTGGGAATGTTCAGCCTGGGGAAGGTTCTGTGGAAACCTCACAGCACCTTCCAGGATCTGAAGGGGCTACAGGGAACATGCAGAGGGACTTTTCATCAAGAACTGGAGTGACAGGACAAGGGGGAATGTGTTCAAACTGAAAGAGGGGAAATTTCGTTTGGATATTGGGAAGAAATTTTTCCCTGAGAGAGTGGTGAGGTCCTGGTACAGAATGCCCAGAGAAGCTGGGGCTGCTCCACTCCTGTGTTGGAAACAACATAACTTTTAAATTTTTATTTTGTTTCTCTAATTAGGCTTGACTTGACTTTGCCTTGGGGAAAGGAATTTTCTTTAGTGTTTTTTAGGAGATGTAGCATCACCCTACGAGATGGGCTTAACACACCAACAGACTGGGAGTAGCCCAAAGATACCCAGAAAGATAAAAGGCATCAACAGAACATCAATGGAACATCAGTGGCCATCTACAAACATCTACCCCAGACAGCCCAAACACCGCCTCTGGCAGAGTTGGAGACATCTGGTCCTGAAAGGATTGATAAGAAAATCGAAGAATGAAGATCTAATTACCATCGGAGGCGAGGAAATTGGGTTCCAGTTGGAAACTGAATACTGGGGGTTGCTCAGCTCTGGACCAATGAACTTTGAAACATTGCATCTCTGTGGGTTTTGACTGTTTAAAGTTTGAGGGGAAATCCTGTAAAACCATGTGTGTTTGGAATATTTTCCTTGGCACATCCTGGCCAGAAAATAAAGTAATGCCTGATTCTCTAACACTTCAGCTATAGTGCCAGAGGGTTTTTATTTTCTTCCCGATTTTCGGTGACAATTTTGGCGACTACGAAGCGATGGGATGCTGTTGACTGCTCCACGTATTCCGGGATCATGAGAACCTCCCCAGCGCACACGGAGATTTTATCCGGAGAGACCTCGGTCCCCGGAATCCGGTGAGTTTAACACAAGATCCCTGTGTTTTCATTTAAGGCATTACTTTGGGGTAAAATCTGCGGGTGATGGTATAATGGGAAAAAATCACTAGTGATGAATACATGTGCATGATTCTGAATTTGAGTGTCGGTGCCCAGTCGCCATGCGGTTTTGAGTTTAAATCTCACTGCCTAGCTAAAACGCAATTGCAGTTTGTATTTGAATTAAAGGCATAGCTATAAGCGCTTTAAATTTTTAAAGAAGTTTGTGCATACATGAGAATCCCGTTGTGTGTTTTGCAGGTATATAAATCCATGTGAGGACGCTCGTGAGAGAACGCAACTTGCTGAGTGTTGAATCGTGTTCCGAATGCCCGTGGGATTTTTTTGGTGTGCGCTGTTTCTCTGCGTGTGCTAATAAGTATTCCCTGGGGACTCCCGTGTGTGTGTAACTGGCGTTTGTGAGCCTAAAGCCCTCCTCGTGCCAAGTTTCAGTGATTACAGAATTCGGTATGGATTTAAAGTTATCTTCGCATACTCAAGAAGGAGGTATACCCAGATGTTCACCCTTGGGCTGTATTTTGCAAAATTGGAAAAAGTTTAAACGTGACTCTTTAACCCGTAAACAGTTGATAGAATATAGTAACCGCTGGTGGCCGAGTTATCTATCAGATAATAAGGAAAAATGGCCATGTAATGGGTGTTTGGATTCTGATACAATCTTGCAGCTAATGCTATATTGTCGAAAAAAAGAGAAGTGGAATGAAATACCTTACATAGATTTATTCTGTGAATTGAAAAATAATCTAGGTTTTTGAAAGAAATATGGTTTGTTACCAAGAGAGCCAAAGCAGTCTATGACACTGGCTTTAAAAAAGGATAATAGAAGTAAATGTCTGGAATATGGTTGTGTAGAATGCTGTAGTGGAAAGAGGAGTTAGGCATGATCCCGCAGTGGAAGAGGTGGAATTTTTAGTATCCCTTGGAAAAAGGGAACGCGGGGCAGCTGCTGGGGAGCCTCCTGCAGCTGAAGCACGGGCTGAAGAGGGAACGAGTGGGCAAGTTGAAGGTGAGGGGACGGTGAGTCCGGTGGCAGGCAGAACCCGCAATGGAGTAAAAGACAGCGATGGAGGAAGGGGCGTAATTCAAACCCCACACCGGCAAGCTGCCGGGACAGAAGGACCCGTTACTGTTAAGGTGCCGTTCTCAGTAGCAGATTTAAAATCCTGGAAAGAGCTCGCAGGATCATACAGGGAAGATCCTGAGAAAGTAGCTCAGATTTTTGAAACTATTATTAGAACACAAGATCCGGACTGGTTAGGCATTCAAGTAGTTTTGGATTCTCTGCTAACCCAGGGGGAGAGAGTTATGGTGTTGGCCAAAGCCAGAGCAGAGGCTGAGAGACTCCATGCTCAGAGTGCTCAGCCTGGAGCTGTGGACCAGCATTTCCCTGGGGCAGATCCGCGGTGGGACCCAAATGAGCCAGGGCACAGGGAGCTATTGACTCGGTATCAGAGGTTGGTTGTGTTCAGCATGAAGCATGGCATCCCAAAAGCTATAAATATATCTAGGCTATATCAAGTAATTCAAGGAAGGGATGAACTCCCTTCTGATTTTTATCAGCGACTCTTGGATGTGGCCAGGAAATACAGTAATCTGGACCCTGAAAGGGAGGAGGATGAGTTACTGTTAACAACATTATTTGTGGGGCAATCCTCTCCAGACATTAGAGTAAAACTTCAAAAAATGGAAGGGGAGGATTCAGAAATATGAACAAATTGCTGGATATAGCCTAGAACATTTATAGCAACAGAAAGGACATTAGAGATGCAAAACTCACAGCAGCTTTAAAAGGCCAAAGAGAAAAAAATGGAGACAAACCTGACAGCCCTCATGAAGCCTCAAGGGGAGGCAGTCATCCTGCAGTTCCAGGGAGGGGCGGTTCTGAGGAGTCCCAGGGACAAGCAGTTCCCGTGAAACTCCAGGGAGGGGCGGTCTGCGCGGCCAGTGCCCGGGTAAAAACCAGTGTGCAAATTGTAAACAAGTGGGCCACTGGCACCGCGAGTGCCCACCAAGAAATGGGCACACCCCTAACGAAACTGTAAGAATTTTAGGATTAAATGAAGCATGAAGGGGACTGGGGAAGTCATCCCCAGCTGACCCCCTGGTTACCCTGACATTCAGGAATGAACAAGTTGATTTTCTGGTGGATATGGGTGCAACATACTCTGTTCTAAACACTTTCAAGGAAGCTCTTAGCCAAAACACTGTAAATGTCACAAGTGCCACTGGGAAAAGTGAAAACTTGCCATTCTTTCAACATCTAAAATTTAAAATATGGTGAACTCATCAATTTTTATATATGCCTAAATGCCCAATACCTTTGCTTGGAAGAGGTATTTTAAGTAGGTTGGATGCAAAAATAATATTTAAAAATGGACAAATACAAGTGTGTATTCCTGAAAGTAAAGCCCTGGAAGCCCAGGTTTTTATGTTGTTACAGCAACCAGACACAACAGAAGAGATCCCAGAGGAAGTAAAAAAGGCTGTCACTCCATTGGTTTGGGCCACTGAGATTCCAGGGAGAGCAAAAGCAGCAGAACCAGTAAGAATATAATTGACAAAACCAATATCCTTTAAAGTTAGAAGCTAGAAGAGGATTGGAAAAACTGATTGCAAAATTTTTACAACATGGACAGTTAGGAAAATGTGGGTCCGTATATAACGCTCCTATCTTACCTGTAAAGAAGCCACATCCTAATGAATACAGATTAGCACAGGACCTCAGAGCCAGTAACAAAACATGCAAGACATTCACCCAGTGGTAGCAAACCCCTACACACTTTTAACCGAAATTAAAGAGCCTGATGAGTGATTCACTGTCTTAGATCTTAAGGATGCTTTCTTCTGCATACCTCTCGACAATGAAAGTCAACCCCTGTTCGCTTTTGAATGGGAAAACCCCTCAACGGGTTGCAAAACCCAATTAACCTGGACTGTTCTTCCATAAGGCTTTAAAAATAGTCCCACTTTGTTTGGTAGCCAACTGGCAAAAGAATTGGAAATATGGAAAACAATGAATGAAGAAATCACTTTGCTGCCGTATGTTGATGATATCCTGATGGCTACAAGGACTAAAGCAGACTGTGTGGAAATGACTAAGTTTACTAAACTTTCTGGGACAAGCTGGTTACAGGGTATCCAAAAAAAGGCTCAAATCACCAAAGAACATGTAACCTATCTGGGATTCACCATTTCCCAGGCTGAAATGGTGAAGTCTCGGGACCGAGAGAAAGGAGGCGATGTGTCAGACTCCAGAGCCAAGGTCTGTACGTGAGTCAAAGCCTTTCCTAGGGATGGTGGGCTGGTGTCGCTTATGGATTTCCAATTATGAATTTCTAGTCAGACCCTTGTATGATGTCCTGAAAAACTCAGAAGTATTAGAATGGACTCCAGAATGTCAAACAGCCTTCAGAGAGTTAAGAGCCCTAATGTAGGCCCCTGCATTAGGATTGCCTGACCTGACCAAACCCTTTGAACTGTTTGTACATGAACATTTGCTCCTTGCTTTAGGGCTGTTGGTTCAGAGGTTGGGCACATGTAAAAGGGCTGTGGGATATTTTTCCAAACAGCTGGGCAACGTGAGCAAGGGGTGCCCAGCTGCCTTCGAGCTGTGGCAGCAACAGTCCTTCTGATACAAGAAGCCCAGAAGCTGATTATGGGCCAGAAAAGGACTGCCTGTGTTCCACACATGGTTATCTCTGCCCTCGAACAAAAGTGGGGCCACTGGTTATCCCCAAGTCGAATACTTAGATATCCAGTTGTCCTGTTGGAACAGGATGATGTGGAATTAAAAACTATCACTGCCCTGAACCCAGCGATGTTCCTTGAAGGTTCACCAGACTGCCAAAGAGCCATACACCATGACTGTCTTCTAACTATTGAACAAGTTTATTCCAGCAGAGAAGATTTAAAGGACACTGCAGTGGAAAGTCCAGACCGGGAACTCTTCACAGGTGGTAGCAGCTTTGTGCAGGAATGAAAACGAAGATCTGGGTATGCTGTAGTAACCCAGACTGAGGTAATTGAAGCCAACCCCTTTCCTGTTAACACCTCTGCACAAAAAGCTGAACTCATTGCTCTGCAGAGAGCCTTAGAATTGTCTAAAGGTAAGAAAGTCAACATATGGACAGATTCTAAATGTGCATTTGGAGTGGTACACGCTCATGGAGCTACCTGGAAGGAAGGGGGGCTCCTCTCAGCACAAGGATCTCCTATCAAATATGGAGATGTCACTAAACAACTTCTAGACAGCATCTGGCTACCAATCCAAGTGGCTGTTATGCACTGTAAAGCTCTTCAATTTAAAAAATGCACCAACTAACGATGGAAGCAGACTGGCAGATAAAACTGCTAAAGAGGTGGCAGAGAAAAGCATCCTTGTAGTCATTCCATAAAAATGCACAAACCTTCCAAAAGTAACCCAAAATACCAAACCCATGATAAAATGTTAACTGAAGAGTTAAAAGTCCACCTAAATTCTGAAGGGTAGTGAGTGACATCTCAGGGACACGTTATAGTACCTCAAGCAGTAATGAGACAAATAGCTGAAGACAAACATAAAGAAACACATTGTGGGGCAGAAGCTATTATAGACAGCTTGAAGCCAGAAGTAGTTAGTGTAAGAATGTCTGGAATCATTAAAAGTGTTGTTGGGAAGTCTAAAATAAGTTTGCAGAACAATCCTCAGTCTTACAAAAGACCTCCAGGGACTACAAAAAAGGGAAATTGTCCTGGTGACTATTGGCAAATAGATTTCTCTGAATTACCTTGACAAAAGGGATATTAAAACCTGATAGTTTTGGCTGATACATTTTCTAGATGGCCTGAAACTTTTCCCTGTCACACCAACAAATAAAGGAAGTTACTAAAATATTATTGAAAGAAATAGTACCTTGATCTGGAATTCCATTAAGAATAGCTTTAAATAGGGGACCCCATTTCATAGCAGATATTGTGCAAAACCTGTCCAAAACATTAGGAATCAAATGGGATTTACATACTCCTTGGAGACCACAATCCAGTGCAAAGGTTGAAAAAATGAATCAAAGCCTAAAAAGACAAATGAGTAAAATCTGTCAAGAAACCTCACTTAAGTGGCCCCAGGCCCTTCCTCTGGCATTACTTAGAATCAGAATTCAGCCCAGCTCCAAGGAGAAGGTAAGCCCATATGAGATCCTGTGTGGAAGACCCTACCAAACTGTGACTGGGGAAAATCATGTAATGGGTGATCATAATTTAAAAGAGTACATCATTACCTTAGGAAAACGCTTTTATCACTGCATAAGTTTGTTGTTCTAGCCTCACCAGTAGCATTGGATATTCAAGTCCACCCTCATCAGCCAGGAGACCAGTCTGTGTCTGGTCATGGAGCAAAGAACCCCTCCAGCCCAAGTGGAAATGACCCTGTCAAGTTCTACTGACACTCATACAGCAGTAAAAACACTGGTGGAGACTCCCGGATCCATTACTCGCTAATCAAGGCAGCCCCGGACCCAGAAGACCCACTCTGGACAGTGCAAGAAACAGCAAATCCATTGCAAATAAAGCTGCAGCGGAATCAGAGACACTAAGGTGGGAAATACTAAACAGTTTCCTTTATATTTTCAGAGTTAATTTGTCGGGCTATTTTTGTTTGGAACCGTCAACCATCCCAGCAAGGCCTCGAGACTGGCAAGCCTAGGTTCAAATCCCAGATGGGTAAGTGGGCAAAAAGAAGGAGGTAATGATATATATTTTCACTCTAATATGACAGATACTGGACAAATATTACCTGACCCCTGGAAAAGAAACTCACACCTAAAACTCATGCAGGCCAAGACAGTGATAACAAACAGCAGTAATTGTTGGATTTGTTCTGTTTCCCACCCAGATGAAGGTATACAAATGATAGGACTTCCTACACCGAATGCATTCTCCAATAGTTTTCCCCTAGTTGATGTAATGCACCTTTTTAAAGAAAAGCCAATACACATCATAGACACACAAACCTTTTCAGTAAAAGGAACAGCTGTAAATGCTCCCTGTGTTCAGAGATGTCCAGAAAAAACAGAGATAACCTCTCTGCAACAAACAAACATGCCTAATTGTGTATCAAGGATAATGATAGGAAACGATCACAAATGTAATTCGTATATAGATTTAACAAATAAAAGGAACCTAAATACACACTGGTGGCCTATTCCAGATAACTTGGGCTACTACTGGCTCTGCAGAAATTTAAAGCTCTGCCACCTAAATGGCAAGGAATATGCACCATTGGACCAGAAATGAATATCATGAATAAGTCAGAATTCCCCAAAGGACATCTGCGATCCTTTATCACACAACATAAATGAGATCTAAATACATTAGCTGAAAAGTCTTCTGGGTTCAACAAATTCATGAGAGGACTTGTACCATGGTTAGGAGTACCTGAACTGGAAAAAGCTATCATAAACATCTCTGGAGTTATTGAACAAATAGAAAACCAAACCAGTGATGCAATTGATGTCTTACAACAGGAAGTCACCAGCCTTTCTAATACAGTCAAAGAAAATAGAATGGCCCTGGATCTGATTCTGGCTTCCAAAGGTGGGGTGTGCACAGTTATTAATACCAGCTGCTGTGTGTATATAGATCAGACCCAGAGAACACAAAGTGATCTGGAAGAAATAAGAAAGAATTCTGAAATCTTTCAAGAAATACAAAAGAACCAAAGAATAAATATATTCGACTGGATTACATCATGGATTCCAAATCTAAATGCAATCATAAGAAAACTATCATTGTTATCATAGTTCTGACCATAATGATTGGCTTATGGGTCTTAATCCAAATTTGCAAATTAGGATGTAATACACTGCGCAAACTTAGTGGAAACAAACTCATACAAAGTTTCAAGTTTTTCTTCTGGAAAAAAAAAAGGTCTCTAAGGATGGCTGATTATTCTTGAAATAATCTTTGTCTTAAGTTTTTGTTATTTGAATTCATATGGTTTAAA
Organism: Dasyornis broadbenti; assembly: GCA_013397935.1. Lineage (NCBI taxonomy): Eukaryota > Metazoa > Chordata > Aves > Passeriformes > Dasyornithidae > Dasyornis > Dasyornis broadbenti. Next base: position 52,311 of record VZRN01002245.1, read on the forward strand.
ACAATAGGTTAAGTGGATGTGACCTTAAAAAAATTATGGTCACTTCCAAAGGGGAGAACTGTTGGAAACAATATAACTTTTAAATTTTTATTTTGTTTCTCTAGTTAGGCTTGGCCTGACTTTGCCTTGGGGAAAGGAATTTTCTTTAGTGTTTTTTAGGAGATGTAGCATCACCCTACGAGATGGGCTTAACACACCAACAGACTGGGAGTAGCCCAAAGATACCCAGAAAGATAAAAGGCATCAACAGAACATCAATGGAACATCAGTGACCATCTACAAACATCTACCCCAGACAGCCCAAACGCCGCCTCTGGCAGAGTTGGAGACATCTGGTCCTGAAAGGATTGATAAGAAAGTCGAAGAATGAAGATCTAATCATCATCGGAGGCGAGGAGATTGGGATCCAATGGGAAACTGAATACTGGGGGTTGCTCAGCTCTGGACCAATGAACTTTGAAACATTGCATCTCCGTGGGTTTTGACTGTTTAAAGTTTGAGGGGAAATCCTGTAAAACCATGTGTGTTTGGAATATTTTCCTTGGCACATCCTGGCCAGAAAATAAAGTGATGCCTGATTCTCTAACACTTCAAATACAGTGCTAGAGGGTTTTTATTTTCTTCCCGATTTTCAGTGACACCTGGAAGTGTCCAAGGCCAGGTTAGACGGGGCTTGGAGCACCCTGGGATAGTGGGAGGTGTCCCTGCCCCTGGCAGGGCGTGAACCTTAGGAGCCTTTCTACCCCAAACCATTCCATGATTCTGGGATTCTCTCACAGATATTTGGGGTTGATTTAAAGGGAATGAAGTTACGGTTTGAATCGGGGTTTGTGCAGTGTGGATGATTTGTTGTTTACAAGCAGTTACGAGAATGCCCTTACATTACACACTGTAATTTCTATGTTGCCCTGGGGTAAAATGGAACACACGGGGTCCAAACGTTAGCTGGGCCAAATGAAAGTAGCATATTTAGGCTTCATTTCGGGAAAATAACATAATATTTGGGATAACAGACGTGGAAATCCCGGGGTGCGGTTGGACTTGCTGATCTTTAGGGTCCTTTCCGACCCCCTATCACCCCGCGGTGCCACGTCCGTCTCCATAGCAGCGGCCGGAAGGGGCCGCGCCGTTCCCTTGGCAACGGGCGGAAGCGGCGTGGCGCGGCGGGCGCGGGGCCGGAAGTGACGGCCGGGAGCCGTGTCGGCCATGTCGGCGGGCGGCGGAGCGCAGCGGGACGCGGGNTTCCCCGGCGGGGGCGGCGATGGCGGCGCCGCCGTGGCCGGGTCCGAGAGCTCCGCGGCGCCCTCGGGAGCGCTGGATGCGGCCGCGGCCGTGGCGGCGAAGATCAACGCGATGCTGATGGCCAAAGGGAAGCTGAAGCCGGCGCCCAGCACGGCGGACAAGGTGGGTGGGCGCGAGGGGCTGTCACGGCTGCGTTCTGGGGACCTTGATTTGTTACCGAGCCGGGGGGTGATGAAATTGGGTGCAATAAAAGCAGCTGGAAATTTTTAATTTTTTTTTTTTTTCAGTATAAGAGAAAGCAGTGGATGGCTGTGAGGTCAATCCGCTCTAAGGCTTTACCAAAGCCACCTGTAGGCAGGTGAAGAACTTTTTTCCCTGAACCACAGAATATTCTGAGTTTCAAGGGACCCGCGAGGAGCATCGAGTCCAACTCTTAAACAGTTTTTCCTAAAGTGTTTTCTAGTTAGCAGATCTGATGGGAAAACTGCTGTGTGAAACAGCCCCTTTAAAATATGAGATCAGATTATTTTAATGTGTAAAGAAGTTACCTATAGGGGCTGTATGTCCAACTCCTAAACAGCTTATTCAATCTCTGTTGAGCCCTGCCCTGAGCCGTCGCTGACCCTGATGAGCTCAGGCAGTTGGACTGGATGGTCCCTGTGTGTTACTCTTTCATAGTCTCTGACTTTTCTATTCTAAAACAAGTGTAATTTAAAGCCCCTTTTCCAGTTCCAGTCATAGACTTCTCTTGTTCTTCTGCTGTCCTTAGCCTGTGCTAGGGCCAAGTTTAGAAGCTGTTTCAAGTTTCATGGAATCACAGGGTGGTTTTGGTTGGAAGGGACCTTAGATCCTACCCAGTTCCACCCCCTGCCATGGGCAGGGACACTTTCTCCTATCCCAGGCTGCTCCAAGCCCCATGCAGCCTGGCCTTGGACACTTCCAGGGATCCAGGGGCAGCCACAGCTTCTCTGGGCACCCTGTGCCGGGGCCTTCCCACCCTCATAGGGAGGAATTCCTTCCCAGTATCCAATCTAACCCTCTCCTCTGTCATTTTTAAACCATTGCCCCATGTCCTGTTACTATGTGCCCATGTAAAAAGTCCCTCTCCCTCCTTTTTGCAAGCCCCCTTTAGGCCCTGGCAGGGGCTCTGAGGTCTCCCTGGAGCCCTCCCTTCTGCAGGTGAACACCCCCAGCTCTCCCAGCCTGGCTGCATGGCAGAGGGGCTCCAGCCCTGGGAGCATCTCCATGACCTCTGGACTCTCCCCTTCCATTTTTGAGGACCCCAATTTCCATCCAAACTTGTTGAAATAGAAAATTACCAAGAAGAGTGGGTCTTATGGTGTTGTATCTTCTTTTTCACGCCAGTCTGGGGGTTTTGCCTTGTGAGGCTGCATCCAAAGGAGTGTTCATTTTGCCCCTGGATTTATTCTCAGTTTTAAAAAGTGGGAAATGGTCACAATTCTCCTTAATTGCTTTCCTGTCACTTCTGTAGCTGCAACGAGCACTGCAGCCTTTTTCCTGTGTGAGGTTTAGCAGCAGGTGTTTCTTGCAGTGTTCCTGCCAGGAATCCCACATGGAAATGATGGGATTTGCTTCTCAGTGCTTAACAATCCACCTGAAACGGGTGGAATTCCCAGAGTTAAGGACACATAGCCTGGTTTCAGGGAGCCTCCATAGCCATTACCCATGGAAGCAAAATCCATTTGCTGACTGGCATTTAGAGACATCCAAAAATTGGCAGATGCTGGTGCTGTCTCATTCTCCCAGCTCTGTTTTTGTCACAAGCTCCAGTGGCACTCTGGCATCCTGTGTGACAAATTGTTTTGCCCTGGGAACCATTAACCAAGTAATGAATGTGCATTTGGGGTGCCAATTGTTATTGCCCAGATTTTTTATTTTTTAATATAGTAACAAGTATGTATAATATGCATGTAGTTTTTTCATTGTAGATGTTGCTTTTGGTAGGATGTATTCAGTGATGGCATTTCTTGAGTAATTAACTCTGATGACCTTTCAGGTTGTGAGGGAATGGGCATTATAAGGAGCTGCAGGCTAATGAATGTACTTTTTTTTAAGTGTGGAAAGAGTGGAGCAGTTTAATGTCAGAACAGCGCCCTGTATCGGAGTCCCTCCGTAGCCGCTGCGTGGCTCCTGTGCAAATGCTTCTTTTGATGTGAGAGTGGATGGGTGGTATTGGAAAGTTCTCCTTTTTTATGGAGTCTTGTTCTACCTTTATGTTCCCAAAATTAATTTCAGAATTTTTAGACGACTGTAGTAACTCTGTACATTGATAACTCCAGATAACAGTGGTAACTCCAACTCTTCTACTGTATCTTCTGAATCTGTGACTGTGGCTTTTTATCTCTTAGCCTGACACAAAATATTACAGCCCTGTCTTAAAAAAAGATGGGGGGAAGTGTAATTGCAATGTGGAGGAATTCAGATCTTGAACAGAAATTCGAAATTCTGTCTCTGTAAAATCTGTTGAGAGAAGCAGGAGCTACAGACATGAAGTAAATGTTTCGTTGGTCTCTCAGATTTCTGTAAGAACTCCCAATTCAAGTGTAAAATGCTTTGGTTTCTGTTTGAGCAATTCTACAGCTCAGTTCTACATCATTTACAGAACAGAAACATTAATGACTCTATTAAAATGTGCTGAAGATAAAGTTGGTGCGTTTATTTGGGCTCAGGCTTGTGAGGAGGCAGATTAAGCAGTAGGTACAATGTGTTTTCCATTAATGTTTGAAAAGATTCTGCCTTCAACAACTGAAAGGGGCGAACGGGAAGGACGTTCACCCCTCGATCGAGCTCTGGGCTCTGTTTTTCTTGCATCACTGGTCTCTTGCAATGGTTCTCGTTGAAGCTGCAGGCTCTGGGAAAAGGTCCAGCTACCAGTAAAAGCAAAGATGACCTTGTGGTGGCAGAAGTGGAGATCAATGACGTCCCCCTCACGTGCAGGAACCTGCTGACCAGGGGCCAGACCCAGGACGAGGTACGTCCCACGCCCACGGCAGCTCCCTTGGCCTTGGCAGCACGCTGGGAGCTCTGAGGTTACATAACACTGGACATCTGTACCTGCCAGGGGAACTGAGGAGATAAGGCTGACTTGGAAGGTTAAAAGCACTTGCAGTGAACTCCATTCCGTGCTTGTTTCCTTCTAGAAAACTCGTTGTGTTTTCTAAAGATGTTTGTTTAGTAGTTTCCTGGTTTGTTCAATAAATTACTGTATGATGAGTTCAGAACCAGCATCAGTCTCTAGCACTTTATTAATGATTCCTGGTTTTTTATACAGGAACATCATTTAAACTTTGGTGTTTTGTGTGTGTTTTGTTTATTTTGGTAGATGTGTCACTGGGGTTTTTACATTTTTTGCAGATCAGTCGCCTGAGTGGAGCAGCTGTCTCGACTCGAGGGAGGTTCATGACTGCAGAAGAGAAAGCAAAAGTGGGACCTGGGTTCGTATTCCTTTTTTTTTTTTTTTT
>VZRN01002245.1:66867-91081 GCA_013397935.1 Dasyornis broadbenti
GTCCCGCGAGTACAAACTGGTGATGCTGGGCGCGGGCGGCGTCGGCAAGAGCGGTGAGTGCGGGGCTGCGGTGAGTTGGGGGCCGGGCCGGGCCGGGCCGAGCCGGGGGGCGCGGCGGTGGCAGCGCGGGGGGCTCGGCCCGAGGTGGCAGCGGCCGGGGGGGAGCCGCGTCCCCTGACCAAACCTCCGGGACTGGGCGCGGTGCCGCCCCTCCCGAGGTGTCCCGACCCTCTCGGGGTGTCCCTGCCGGGTGTCCCGGCCTCGCTCGGGATGTCCCGGCCCCCACGGGCTGTCCCGGTCATCGCATTCCACCTCCGGCCGTGTCTCTGGAGCTCGTCCCGCCTGCGGATACGGGCGGAGCATCCCTGGGCCGATTTCAGCCCCCGTTCCCGGGTTTGGTTTTGTGCCGTGGCCGGGGGGTGACGATGTGCTCAGGGGAGTTGTGGGCCGAGCTGCTCAGTTGATCCCTGATTTGTGCTTCCAGCCATGACCATGCAGTTCATCAGTCACCGGTTCCCAGAGGATCACGATCCCACCATTGGTGAGAAAAATGTCTTCTCTTTGCTGTTCATCCGCTCCCTTGACAGGTCAAGTTGTTAAAGCCCATTGGTTTGAAGTATTCAGTTAAAGAAATCTATAAATTTGGCTGTAGATTGATCACTCATCAGGATGAGCACTGCCAGCAGGTCAGGGAGTGACTCTGCCCCTCTGCCCAGCCCTGGGGGGGACATCTGGAGGGCTGAGTCCAGCTCTGGGAATCCTCAGCACAGGAGGGACACGGGGCTCCTGGAGGGTGACAAAGACGCTGAAGGGCCTGGAGAGATCCCTGCTGAGGAAAGGCTGAGGGAGCTGGGGCTGCTCAGCCTCCAGAGGAGCCCCAGCTGAGAGGGGCCCTCAGGCCTGGCTGGCCCTGGCTGCAGGGAGGCTCCGAGCAGGGCCCGGGCTCTGCTGCGGGGCCCCAGCAATGGCACCGGAGGAACGGGCAGGGACTGAGGCCAGGGACTTCCCCTGCCCAGGAGGCAGAACTTCTTCCCTGGGCAGTGCCCGAGCCCTGAGCAGAGAGGGGCTGGAGTCTCCTCCCTGGGGATATCCCAGACCCCTCTGGACACACTCTTGTGCCCTGTGCTCTGGGATGATCCTGCAGGTGACCACTGTGGTCCCTTCCTACCTGAACCTCTCTGTGTTTCTGTGATTTGAAGAGTTCTGAGAGTGGGACGTGAATCCTGAGTTTCAGCTCTTTAATCATTTTCCAGTCCATCTATTCAGGCCATGCCATGTCTCTGCCTGTGTGTTGGCAGACACGGACTGAAACTGCTGCTAAGCCATTTTTAGTTGTCTATTCACCAAATCCTGTCTCCGTGCTGTGATCAGCTCTTTGCTGTTCACTTGTCAGGCCAAACTGTGCTCTGTGTTTGAGAAATTGGGAGGGATGAAAGTACTCAACAACTCTGGTGCTGTGGAACTTCGGCACCATCTCTAGGAGAAACCTGAACAACAGTTACCCAGTGGGAAGGAAGAGTGGGGGGAGAAATCCAAATTCTTGCTGAGTGGGTTCTTAAAATGTGGGGCTGTGCTGACTGAGAGTGACAGAATATTTGTATATTTATATGTTTATAGACAGACTATATATATAGTATTTATAATAAATAATATTTACATGTTTATAATATATTATATTTCTATTTACACATATATACAATCTGCGTATTTAATGTTTCATCTATATTATTGATACATGTTGCAATGTCTTCTAAGAAATCAGCAGTTGTTGGTGGCCAATTCTTCCCCTGAATCACAGATCTTTTCTGGCTTTGAGAAAAACAAAATGTTATTCCTCTGTGTTTTTCACCAAGGTGACCAGAATGAATTTCTGGGCTGCGGACTCAGAAACAGCACATGATTTTAGCTCACAGAATGTTAAATCACACCAGAAAAGTTAGAAATTTAATTTGATTTAAACAACGCTCAGACTAAGGTAGTCCAGTGCTCCTACAGAGGTGGGTGGTTCTAGTGCAGCGTTGTCTCTGTGAGCTGATGGCTGATGAGTGTTGTGCTTGTATCCCAATCTTTCTGGTGTCCTGGGAATCCAGAGGATGCCTATAAAATCCGGATACGCATCGATGACGAGCCTGCCAACCTGGATATTTTGGACACAGCAGGACAGGTATGTGAGTAATTACAGGTGAATTGGGAGCATGTCAAGCAGCCTGTAATGATCAGGTGTAGAGACAGAAATCCTAAAAAGGATGCCTCTTCTTTATTCCAAATTGGGGGGGTTGAGCTCTCTCATTTCTCGCGAGCATCACATTGCTGACAGTGCCTGGCTTGAACCTGAGCTTCCTCCACTGATGAAGCAGCAGCACCTGGGCGCTGGTAAGTCCTGTGTCAGTGGGGTTTCTGTGCCAAGGGAACCTCGGTGACCATCCCAAACACGCCTCATGGCTTGTGGGGTGGGATGGTCATTGCCCAGGTGTTTGCGCAGCCGAGTTTGGAGCGCAGGTCGTGTCTCCCATCCTGAGAAAAACAGAAAATCTTTGTGTTTGTGCCACTGAAATGTCATTGTTTCCAGGCAGAGTTCACGGCCATGAGGGACCAGTACATGAGGGCTGGCGAGGGCTTCATCATCTGCTACTCCATCACAGACCGGCGCAGCTTCCACGAGGTGCGCGAGTTCAAGCAGCTCATTTACCGCGTGCGCCGCACCGACGACACCCCCGTGGTGCTGGTGGGCAACAAGTCTGACCTCACCCAGCTGCGCCAGGTAAGGGCCACAGGGAGCCCTCCCTGAGGGGCTGTTCCTGGTGGGAACAAGAGGTTTTAGTCCCTTTCTTCATTTTTTGTCATATTGTCTCTGTGATGAGAGCAGCACTGGTTTCACGCAAAATGTGGTGAGAACTTGCCTGTAGCAATCACAGAAATGAAGTCTGCAGGTTCAGCTGATCCTGGGCGTTGCTTCGTTTGTAATTCCTGATTTGCTGGTGGATGTGAGGCTGGACAAGCCCTGGCCATGTGCTGGCACCCAGAACCCCCTGTGCCCTGGGCTGAGCCCCCAGCGTGGGCAGCAGGAAAGGAGGGGATTCTGCCCCTTGGGCCTGCTCAGGTGAGACCCCACCTGCAGAGCTGCCCCAGCCCTGGGGCCCTGCACAGGGAGGAGCTGGAGCTGCTGGAATCAGTCCAGAGGAGGCACTGGGATAATCAGAGGGATGGAGCAGCTGTGCTGGGAGGAAAGGCTGAGGGAGGTGGGAATGTGGAGCCTGGAGAAGAGACACTTTGGGGTGACCTCACTGTGGCCTTCCAGAACCTGAAGGAGCTACAAGGAACATGGGGAGAGGCTGTTTACAAGGGCCTGGAGTGCCAGGACAAAGGGGAATGGCTTCAAACTGCCAGAGGGCAGAGTCAGATGGGATATTAGGGAAAAAAATTTCCCTGTGAGGGTGGGGAGGCCCTGGCCCAGGGTGCCCAGAGCAGCTGTGGCTGCCCCTGGATCCCTGGAAGTGTCCAAGGCCAGGTTGGACAGGGCTTGGAGCAGCCGGGCATAGTGGGAGGGGTCCCTGCCGGAGGGACACACCAAATGATCTTCAGAGGTCCCTTCCAGCCCAACCCATTCCATCATTCTAAAGGAGGTGTTGTTAACAGATTCAGCAGCAAACTGCAGACACAAATGTAATAATGGAGAACTTGGATAAGGACAGACAGAAAGGAAAATAACTTCCAGTTGAAGAAGGCAGTAACTTCCCTCTGTGGGAAAGCAGTTTGGAGCAGAACTTAACTCAGAGGAAAGGTATTTTGGAAAACAAGTTCCAGAGGCGCCATTTCATATCTGGAATAAGGTGATTTTTCAGTGTGTGTCAGATAGCGGTGCCCAGGCGTGTAAAGTACAGGATGAGGGGTGGTCATTGCTTTTGTGTGGCTTTGGGAAGAATGGTTTTTTGTCTTTTTGATTGGAGAAAACCTTTAGAAGGGTTTTTCCTGGATCTGGGAAGTAGTTTGACAAACACAGCAGCTTTTGACAAGGAGAAGGAAGTTTCATTATCTCACCAAACTGTCAGGGCTGAGGGCTGCTCCTGTCAGATAGCTTGTAGGTTTAAGTAAATAAAAGGAATATTCTTTGAAATTTGTTTTTTGTTAATGTCCAGAGAGTCTCTTGCATTGCCAGAGAAGTGATGAGTGAAAGCTTTGCAGAGAAACCTGTGGAGATGGGTGGAAACGATTGCCCTGGGACTTGGAGTGTCCACGCAGAGGGACAGTGAGCAGAGCAGGCAAAGGAATAAACTCCCCGCGTTTGGCTTCCCTGACCAGGATGTGCCTTGTTTTCCAGGTGTCCAAAGAGGAAGGCTCTGCTTTAGCTCGGGAATTCAACTGCCCCTTCTTCGAGACTTCTGCTGCCTTCCGTTACTACATCGACGACGTGTTCCACGCGCTGGTGCGCGAGATCCGCAGGAAGGAGAAGGAGGCCATGATGGCCATGGAGAAAAAATCCAAGCCCAAAAGCAGCGTCTGGAAAAGACTCAAGTCTCCCTTTCGGAGGAAGAAGGATTCGGTCACTTGAACAGAAAATTCCTCTGCAAAACAGGACAAAAGCTGTGACCTTTTGTAGCCAAAGCAGCTCGGTGACAACACTGGCAGGATGTGTGACACCTGAGGGGACTTTGTGAGGGAATGCAGAACTCTGCCCATTGTTTTTGTTTAGAACCATGTTCCCTTGATTCTGGATGTTGAACTTCAGACCCAGTGACAGTTGTACTTTGTTTGTTGTCATTTTTTCCTGGACCCAGCACGTTTTGGTTACAAAGGCCAATGGGTTCATGGCCCTGCACTTTGGAGTGTTTGTCCTTGGTCACAGCGCCCTGGAAGCTGAACTGTGCAAACCTGTGCTGGAGTTGTACCCAGCCTCGCTGGATCCATGGTTTCCCCAGTTTGTTTGCACAAGAGAGTTTTGCTGCTCTCCAGAGCAGCAGCTCAGGGTGTGAAAGGCTGAGCAGGTGTTCACAACGAGGTCACCGAGCAGAGCTGGGCTGGACTCTTGTGTCCTCACGGAATAGATCTCTTTCCAGGAATATTGACGTGGAATATTTGTGTGCAAGTTCATCCACGCAAGCAGCTCCTCAGCAGTGCCGCAGGTGGGATGTAAACAAGCCAGAACCACAGAACCGTTGAAATCAGAGAAACCTCTGAGATCATGGAGTCCAAGCCACGAGCCAGCACCACCTCGTGACCCAGACCAGAGCACTCAGTGCCACATCCAGTCCTTTCGACGCCTCCAGGGGCAGTGACTGCACCAGCTCCTGGGCAGCCCCTTCCAATCCCCATCACCTTTGTCATAAAGGCAAACTGCGCTTCCCGTGGCAGCAGGGCAGGAACGTGCAGCATTTTCCTGCTGCAAACGGCACTGAAGGTGCTGCCACAGCACCTGGACTGGGCTGTGCTGGAGAAACCACAGCTTGGAGCTTCCTGGCCTGGTAAAAATCCTGCTGGAAATGGGACACTGGCCTGTTTACAGTCACTTTTGTGTTCTCCTGGAGGAACCAGTGCCTTTGGGAAGTGGGAGCTCTGACAGTCATTCCCAGCTGTTCTGGGGGAGCTGTTTTGCAGAGAGGATGGCTGATGCTGAGGCTCTGGGCTCTCAGCTGATGTTCCCTCAGCCGGGTGAGGCTCTCCCTGAGCCTTGCTGGAGCAGCACAGCAGATCCGCCCCGCCCTGACCTCACCTGGGCAGGTGATCCAGGCAGGGCTGGGCAGTTTCTGATGCTCATAAAGAACAATTTGCTTGTGAGGCAGATCCTCCACACGTGGAGGGACTCTGTGCCCTCGGGCTGGTTGCCTTTACAGCAGTTTGGCAGCAGTGCCTGCTGCTCCTCTGGATTTTGCTGTTTAACAATAGAACAAATCACGGTTGGGTAGCTCAGATGTGGTTAAAAGCAGTTCCTCTGAACCAAGTGCCTGGAATCCTTCGGGGAAGAGCTGATTAGACTTGAGAGAGATTCTCTGGTCACCACTCAGATCTGTGCTGTGCGGGACAGTGCCATCCAAACTGAAAACCCAGGAGTAAAAGGATCAGTAAAGGAAGTGAGGATTTAAAAAAAAAAATATATATATATGTAAAAAACTCCTTATTATCTAAGATAGGACTGGAAATCCTGTGCCTGTTGGTTTTAAGAATATTTTCTTTGTGGAAGATTTAGGCAAATGAGAAATTTGGTGTGAGGCTACGTTTTACATTTGATTTGTGATGAGCAAAACATTAAATTGGTTTCCATTTCTCATCTCCTCCCAGTGCTGCGCTGCTCTGGCAGTAAGCACAGAATCAAAAAATTGCTTGGAAAAGGCTGAGGACAATTCAGATTGTTCAGAATTTAAGACTCTCGTGTTCCTCTGAGCGGCCACGTCTCTTCAGCCATCTCTGATGTTCTCATTGTTGGATTAAAAGCTATCTAAAACTGAAATAAAAACACCACCTGGCCAAAAATTGGAGGAGGAGGAGGAGACACGAGCTAAGAAGTGGCTCTAAAGCATTTTTTGGGTCTGTCAGGTGTTTCAGAGCCAGGGCCTGACAGTGATGATGCATTTTCCAGTGCTTTTCCTTAAAATCTCCGTCAGCTCTCGGAGCGCAGCTAAAGGAGCCTGGCAGAGGTGCTGAACGCTGTACAGGACTATTTTCCCACCTGAATAACTGAATTCTGTGCCTTACCTGCGTCCTGCAGTGCAGTTTAGGTGTTTACTAATGCCTTTGGTGAGCCTGTTGCTTCTAGAACTCATAGAGCAGAACAGCAGCCAGCACTTTTTTTTTTTTATTTTTACACAGTGTTATTCAAAGAGTTTTATTTTTCGTCATGTATAAATTTGTACACAGAATGGGTGTTTTATTTGACACAATATATATAATTTTTAATACAAACCTTTGCACTGCATGTGTTACTCTGTGGTGGGGTTGTGCTGAACGAGGAAAAGTTCATCAAGTGCTTGTAAATTAATTGGGAAGTGCTTCCCTTGCTTGAAAAAAAAGAAAAAAGGAGTTGGTTCACTGCATTCAAGTGGCGCAAAGGCTAAAAATTCTGTGAGTCTGGTGCAGAATTGTTGAAATACGAACATTTTCCATCTGTGTTGCTTTTCTCTGCGTGGTGGTTTTCCAGGGGTTGCTCTCACAGGGGTGGGAGCTGCCTGGGGTCCCTGTGCAAGGCTTTTGCTGTGGCCACTCAGGTTTTGGGACGGTCAGAGAATCCCAGAGTGGTTTGGATGGGAGGGGACCTTAAATTCCACCCAGTCCCACCCCCTGCCACGGGCAGGGACATTTCCACTGCCCCAGGTTGCTCCAAGCCCTGTCCAGCCTGGCCTTGGACACTTCCAGGGATCCAGGGGCAGCCACAGCTGCTCTGGGAATTCCATCCCAGCCCCTCACCTCCCTCCCAGGGAACAATTCCTTCCCAACGCCCACTGAAATCTCTGTCAGTGTGAAGCTGTTCCCTCTTGTCCTGTCACTCCAGACCCTTGGAAATCATCTTTCTCCACGTTTTTTGTCATCTCCTTCAGGTCCTGGAAGGCCACAGTGAGGTCACCCCTGAGCCTTTTCTTCTCCAGAGATTTTAGGGGTCTTTTGCATCCTTTCTGATTCTATGGAACAAACCCTAGAAATACAGAAAAAACTCCACTGAAACATCACCAGAGCACAGCAGGGAGAAACATCACCTTGGGATGACTGAGAGGAGATGAAAAGGAAAGGATATGAAGCTCATTATGTGGCCTAAAGCTCAGTGTGTGCATAAACAGGGTGTCACTGATACGAAGCAGGAAAGCCAATATTGCCAGGACATCTCAAAGATGACTTTGCTTTTGTCTTTTTGTCTTCTTTTCCTGTAGGTTTTGGTGTGGGTTGTTTCTCCTTTTTCCTCTCCTGTATTACAACTATTTGAGTGTTGATAGGGTTTGAAAAAGTGCAATAATTCTCCTCCAGAGTCCTCACGTGGGCACAGTATTGGGAGTCACTTGGAAATACAGATATTCTCCATAAAGAATATCAGAAATAATTTTTTAAAAAGTAATATCTGTGGCCAAGACACCGACTCTGTCTGGAGCAACCAGTGGGGTTGGCTGATCCTCTCCAGGCACTGCTGGAATTTCCCCCCTGGGCCGTGCAGCCTTTGTGTAAGGATTCTTTCTCATTCAATCCTTTTACACATTCTCCCCACCACCACTATTCCCAAACGTTTTTTCCCACCAGCCCTGTTGCTGCTCTGCTGTGTGAGAAAAAAAGTGACTTGAAAGCATCAGCTCAGGCTTTGTGCTGTGATGTGTGACAGCACATCTTCATTTTCCTCCTGCCTGCGGTTCCTTCCAGAGACCTAAACACCCATCCCAGGTAGGACTGGCACATTCCTTGGCATCGTGAGGAGATTTTAGGACATGGATCTCAGCTTTGCAATTCCCCCTTGGAACGGCATCGTTCTGTGAGACGCTTGGTGCATTTGGCTTTTCTGAGCTCCTGTTTATTCCCTTCATTGCCAGGAAGGGCTTGGACAAGTTTTGACCTTGACTCTGGATTTTTGTGTCTGTTTATTAACATTCTATTCAGGCCCAAACACCAAGGTGAGGAGCTCCCCGTGAAAAGTTGCATTGCTTAAATTTCTGTAAAACTCGAGGTTACATAAACAGGATATCCCCCAAATAGTTTTGCCCGTGTCTTTGATTCTTTTCAGGGCTCAGGTGGCCCCAGCCCTTCCCCTGTCCCAGCTGTCCCTGAGGATGGGGTGGCTTGGGTCACACCTTCCCCTTCCCTGCCCAAACGTGGTCGGTGTCCCCGAGCCTCCCAAGGACTCACAGGCTCCTCACGCTCCTGGTTATTTCGGGAACACTGCTAATTGGTTTTTTCCAAGAGCTGGATGCTTTTCTTCAGTGATAAGGGGATGTCCCCACGTGGCTGCTGAGTCCTTTTGAGATGAGTCACAGCAGGAGCAGATGAATTCCGGTTCTGCTGGAAGTGCTACCACAGGGCCTGTGTTGGGGCTGGGGAGAAGGTGGAGGAGTTGAGAGCACAGCAGCACCGAGAGGTTTCTTTGGGTTTTTCAGGGTTTGGGGGTTTGTGTGTGTGTACTGATTGTGTTGGTTTGGGTTTAGTTTTTTTTTTCATTTTCTGCCACTGATGTTTTACGTATTTCTTGGTCGGTTTTTCCTTTCCTGTCCTGTTACGTTTGGCCCAATAAATTCTCCCCCTGAGGGTCAGGCTCTGTCTGTGGCACAGCAGTGACGCAGGAGCGCGGGCACCCAGGCTCTGTTCCAGTGCAGCAGCTCCAGGTAGTGGCTCTGGGGCTGAGAAATCATGGAATGATTGAGGTTGGAAAAGCCCTCCAGGATCACTGAGTCCAAGCTGTGCCTGATCCCCACGCTGTCCCCAGCCCAGAGCACTCAGTGCCACCTCCAGCCTTTCCTTGGACACCTCCAGGGATGGCGACTCCAACCCTCCCTGGGCAGCCCCTGAGCGCCCTTTCCATGGAGAAATTCCTGCTGGTGTCCACCCTGAGCCTCCCCTGGCCCAGCCTGAGGCCGTTCCCTCTCCTCCTGTCCCTGTTCCCTGGCAGCAGAGCCTGACCCCCCGGCTGAGCCACAAGTTCCCCCTGATCCCCCTTTTCTCCAGGCTCCCTGCGCCTCTCCTCACAAGAATCCTCTCCATCCCCTGCAGGCCCCGGAGGGTCTTTCTTGGCTTCACTTTTTGGATCCTTTCCAATTCCCGACAACAACGCAGTCTCCGCGGGGGCCCCGCGATCCTCCCGCGCTGCAAGGGCTCGTTCCGAGCTCCGGTCCAGCTGTTGCATCTCAATGAGGGTGAGGGAAGGGCCCGAGGGAGCCCCAGCCCCGCGCGTGTGGGGCTCCGAAAGGACGCGGAGCTTTCCCTGCCCCTGCTCGAAGGAAATGCCGGCAGAGCCCGAGCCTGCTCTGCCATCGGCAGTGACTCACATCGCCCTGGCAACACGAGCTGCTCCTGCGGGGAATGAGATAAGGCAGGAGCTGGGCTGGAGGAGGAGAGACCCGATTGTGCCAAGAGCGGAGCCAAATCCCCCTGGATTCAGTGGCAGAGCCAGGGAAGGTGGGAAGACAGTCGGGGCTGAGCTTCCATGCTCTCCACAAAAACATTTCTCTTTTCATGGTTTGTCGAACCCATTCTATCCGCGCTTTTTTTTCCCCCTTTTTATGATGCAAATCCTTTTGTTTCTGTTCGGCTGAATGGGGTAAGAACCTGAAACCCGCCGGTTTTTAAAGGCGGGCAGTGCTGGATGCAGGAGTCAAGCTGAGAAGGATGAAGAGAGAGATTCCCTTTCACATTTTGCACATAAGGAGAAAATAATCAGTGACTGTGCACTTTGGCTGAGCAGCTTTAGCCAAATATCTGCTCAATAACTGTGGTTATTGCCAAAATAAATCACTGAAAGGGACGGAACACCCTGATCAGTCGTGGTGCAGAGAACATCGAAATGAAGGATAAATATCTCTGTTAAATAAATCTTTGTGTCCTGATTCATTGGGCATTGGATTTGAGTGCCTGCACAAGTCACAGAATCCCAGAATGGTTTCGGTGGGAAGGAACCTTGAAGCCCATCCAGTGCCACCCCTGCCATGGGCAGGGACATCTTTCACTGTCCCAGGCTGCTCCAAGCCCTGTCCAGCCTGGCCTTGGACACTCCCAGGGATCCAGGGCAGCCACAGCTGCTCTGGGCACCCTGTGCCAGGGCCTCCCCACCCTCACAGGGAGGAATTTCTCCCCAGTATCCCATCTAATCCTGCCCTCTGTCAGTTTGAAGCCATTCCCACTTGTCCTGTCACTCCAGGCCCTCACAAATACTGTCTCTCAATTTTTCTTGTGGTCTTCTTCAGGTCCTGGAAAGCTGCATTTAGGTCACCCTGATTAGCCCCACCCCGAGTCCTGTCTGTCACGTACTACCCCCAGGATCCCGGTGGTTTCTGGTAATTTTGTGTCTTCAGCACCTTCTCCGGCTGCCACTGCTGAGCAAAACATCGCAATCGAATCTGCAGAGCAGGACTCTGGCCAAGCCTGACAAACTCGTGCGCTCCAGTCCCTCCTCCTCCAGCGTGACTGGAACAGCCCAGCCTGTCCCTGGTGAGCCTGGGGAGGGGACAGTGCCTGTTGCACTTGGTTTGGTTTTGTCTTTGTCCCACGGTAGATCTGAAGAGAGCTGGATTTTGGTGCTGACTCCGGTTGTGTTGGAGAAGGCACACGAGTGCGCCAAGGTGTGGAAGGCAGGGATTGTGACATCCCAGAGCAGCCGGGGATGGGACCATGCTGCTCCATCCTGCTGGAAGCGTCCAAGGCCAGCTTGGATGGAGTTTGGAGCAACCTGGGACAGTGGAAGGTGTCCCTGCCCACGGCAGGTGGTGGAACAGAATCACCTTTAAAGTCCCTTCCAACCCCAAATCACGGTTCTGTGCTCCTCCCCTCTGTGTGCCGAGGAATGCCAAAGCGACCACATTCCTTCTCCAGGGTCATCACCCACCTCTTTGTAGAGCCTGGGCTGAAACCTCCTGGCTCCTTGAAGACGAGACCTGGAGCTCGTTTTGGGACACCTGCAGCACCGCTGGCACTTGGTTCTTTGCTGCACGGGGAGATCTCAAGGAGAGCAAAGAGCGGCTTAAGGCTGGAATCTGTTGCTGGGGAAACACAGCCCGGGGCGATTTGGCCTTTTCTACTGCCGTGGCTTTGTGCCCAGCAGTGCTGTTCTGGGTGGTGTTGATGGGCAGCTGCAGGAAAACAAGCCCCAGACGCCAAATCCCCGCGCCTGAGGAGGGACTGTTGTGTCTTGCACAGGGCGGGATGGACAAAAACATTCCTGGAGAATTCAGTTTTGACCATGGGTCCAGGAACGCTCCTGAGTTACAAACCCTGGAGTCAAATTGCTTCTTTTTCTACCCATGTAAGGTCCTTTTTCTCCTGCTTAGATTCAGCTTAACGAATGTCCCTTCATGCCAGATTATTACAATTATAACGCTTCGTGGGTTACTGAAGGTTTCAGGATGGGCTAAGGCTTAAGTAGAAGCGTTCTCATGGAATCATGGCTTGGGTTGGAAGGGACCTTGAAGCTCGTCTCATCCCATGGGCAGGGACACCTTCCCCTATCCCAGGCTGCTCCAAGCCCTGTCCAACCTGGCCTTGGACACTGCCAGGGATCCAGGGGCAGCCACAGCTGCTCTGGGCACCCTGAGCCAGGGTCTCACCACCCTCACAGGGAGAAATTCCTCCCCAAATCCAAACTAAACCTGCTCTGTCAGTGTGAAGCCATTCCCCTCGTTCTGTCACTCCAGGCCGTTATAAAAACTCTCTCTCCATTTTCCTTGTTGGCTCCTTCAGGTGCTGGATGGCCACAATTAGGTCACCCCCAATCCTTCTCTTCTCCAGGCTTCCTTGAATTTAATATTTAATTTGCCAGGATTCTGTTGTGTTTCTTTATTCCACTGAGATTTATTCTGTGTGTGCTTTTCCTGTGAACTGAATGCACATTTTCAGCAGAAATGCATATTTATAGAGACAAATCCTTGGAGTGTTTGTGCTGCCCACAGTCACACACGGCACAGGCAGCAAAATTAAAGTGATTTAATTTTTATTTGCACGCTCAATGTGCGTTAACAAATTCAACATACAAGGTAGCATTACAGAATGTAGGTTAGCTTATAGCATTATGCAGTTTCACACAGGTTGAATTAGGTTTTTTGCCTTTTTTCTTTTTTTTTTTCCACACAAAGTTGTAACTGTCCAAGTTCATTTTACAATAGAAGACACAAGGTAAAGAATAACCACACCTGGGAGATTTTACAGTGAGTCCGCTGTCACTTACTGTCTATTTTATGTTTTAAAAAATATATATCTGCACATCTTCAGTTTCCTATTATTCCAGAAGAGTGTTGGAGCTACTCCTACCTGCCCGATAGCCTAAGTCTATTTACCCTGAGCATGTTTCCTTGACAAGAAATTCATCTTTCCTTTGCAACTAAAGGAATCTTAAGATCATCTAGGCTTAGTCATGCTTTTCACACCGAAGGGAGAAGGGAGTTTTGTTGCTGCTGTTAGTCCTGGTCAGATCTTTGGAGTGGTGTTGGAAAGCATGTTCCGAGGAAAAGTCGTGACAGTTGCTTGAATTGCAGCAACACAATTGCTTAGTGCAAAAAACTAGGATTGCAAGAGATCTACAGCAATTTCCAAAGGGGAACTCGTTCTCTGGGCTGTGGCTCTGAGCCACCAAGAGCTCAGAAAGCGTTTAAGACACTGCTAAAATCTACTACAACCTCAGGCAGAAATCCTGGTCATGGCGATGGGCACAGGGGGAACAAAGTCCACGCCTGTGTCTGCTGAGAAATGGAGCTGCAGCCTCAAGGAGGGAGGGCCAGTGAGTAAGTGGTTGTGAGAGAGAAAAATCAGCTTTCCAAAAATAATTCCTTGGGAAGAGATGCCAAAGTGGTGGCAGCTCACAAAGTGCTGCCTGTTCACACGGAGCTGCTGCTTCCCCGGCGCCTCGGGGGGAACCAGAGAGGCTCGCTCAGTTATTCCCCTTTCAGGAGTAAGAAGGTGAAAAGGATAATTTTTCCAACAGGGCTGTAAAATTCAGTAGTCAGGTCCTGCAAGCAGTTAGAAGATCTTAATTTTTTTTAAAATTATAATCCGTTATTTGCATTTCTATTTGCATCCCACAGGGCTCAGAGCAGACTGGGAGCAATGAAAGGTTTCCTGAAAACCTGGGGCTGTTGAGGAGCCTCTTAGCAAACCCAATTCTGCTTCTGTGTTTCCACTGGAGAGCCCAGGAGTCATTTGAGTTATAATTATTTCTGTTCAGTTCACCAACACCGGTTACCATGAATTATTTGCTGCCAATCATCGTCCTTATCCGTGCCCTGGCTGGGCTGCGGCCAGAACCCAAATCCAGTTTCATGCCAGGATGCTCTGGTTGCATCCAAAGGCAGCTCCGGGGCCGTGTGGGCACCACCAGACCTCGGGCAGCTGCTCCAAATTCCTGACTCTGCAGGGCTGGAACTCTGAGGTGCTGCAGCTCCCTCTGGTCAGGGCCATCTTTCCCCTCGCAGGTGGTTCCCAGGCTCAGAATTCAGTCAGGATTTCAGGATTCTCCCCAGCTGCCTTGAAACTCAGGGTCTGGCCCATTTTTAGTGCCAGGCTTTGCCCCGTGTTTTCTCTCTTGGGAGCTGGCCCTTAGGTGACTGCAGGATCATGTCCAGTGCAGACTCCAGCATGGATGAAGGGAAGCTTTGTAATCGTTTCATGGACAGGCTCTGCCTCCAAGGCCTTTCCCCATCTCAGCTTTGTTTTGCTGTTAAACAGAACTTATCAACCAGGTAGAATCTGACATTTGATGTGTAAGAGTTTCCTTACCGATCAGTGACACACCAGTGTTTGGGTTTCCTTGGGCCCTTCATGCACAGAGAGGATTAAATAAAATGAAACTGAGCAGGATTTCCCCGACTCCTACATTCTGTGAGATCCTGCCTGTGTAACTCCCACGTGGCAATGTGGGATCAGTTTGTTGGGGTTTGGATTTTAAAGGCAACTCTTGGATGCTGTGACCTCACAGCTCCCCAGATACATCACAACAACAAGGATTTCGGTGCCTGACACAGAATTGTTTCTTCTCTGGAGGCCAGTGCCATTTTCCCTGTATTTTCCTTTTGTGCCAGTGCAGAATTCTAACCCAGCTCTACATGGAAACGCGGTTGGGACTCCCAAACCAGCACAGAACAGAATTGCAAGAACCAATGGGCAGGCAAAACTAACAAGAAACTAGAGGTTAAACAGCAGAATTCAGAAACTTTGGGAGAAGCCTAATAAAGACAGGCCAATCTTGGTGAATACCAGCAAAGACAGCTCGGCACAAACACAACTTTCATAGTGACAGATAATTGTATTAAAACCTGCAACTTGATATTGGCAGTTATACTAATTTCAGTTTGTAGTAGGCATGCAATAGCGTGATTACACTGTTATATATATTCGTGGTACCTTTTTTTTTTGTTTGTTTATTTATTTCCCATCATTTTTAATGCTCCTTAGAATTTTTAGTGCCCTGCAAAAATCACATCACTAAGAGAACCAATCAGCTGCTGCTTCTCAACGAAAGTTTAGTCCTACAGCTAAAACAAGGTTTAAGTCTGTCCTAGGGGTCGGCCTCTGCTCAGTACTCGCTCAGGCTGTGCCACTTGGCCACGGCTTTCCTGGGGCTGTCGCACACCTCGCGCCAGTGCTCGGCGCCCGCCGCGCTGCCGCTGTGCGCGCCCAGGATCAGCCTCCCCACCACCTCGTTCTTGGTGGTGCGGTCGAAGTCGATCACCAGGAACTCGATGCTGATGTCGGGCAGGAGATCCACGGGGATGTCGTAGATGAAGGACTCGTTGAAGACGGGGTTCAAAGTGCACTTCTTGACGTGGGTCTTCTTTTTCGCAATGCGCTTGCGGCCATAGTAAACGTTCACCTTGACGTAGGGGTCTGCTGGGGGAGAGGGAGGAACCAATGACACAGCCCAGGACAGCTCCAGTGCGGGGTGGGGATCACAGGCACAGACTGCTCGGGGTGGGGAGGACCTTGAAGATCCCATCCCACCCCTGCCATGGGCAGGGACACCTTCCTCTAGCCCAGGTGCTCCAGCCTGGCCTTGGACACTGCCAGGGATCCAGGGGCAGCCACAGCTTCTCTGGGCACCCGTGCCAGGGCCTCAGCACCCTCACAGCGGGGAATTCCTTCCCAATATCCCATCTAACCCTGCCCTCTGGCAGTTTGAAGCCATTCCCCTTGTTCTGCCACTCCAGGCCCTCATAAATAATCCCTCTCCCTGCTGGCTCCTTTCAGCACTGGAAGGCCACAACGAGGTCACCCCAAGCCCTTCTCTTCCCCAGGCTGACCCCACCTTCATTCAGGACTCAGCCCAACAAAGGGTCGAGGCGGTTTTAATAATCTGCAGATGGGAAACACTGCCAGAGGAAGGTACTGGGAAAGAAGAAAGTTTCAAACAAAGCCTTCCTTTTCCCCCCAGCCTCCCCCGGCCCTCAGGCAGCTGCTCTTTATGCAGACACTGGTGGAGGATTACAATCGAGATACCAGGCACTGAGGGCTTTTTTTTTTCATGCCACACAAGTTTTGAAGCTGGAGGGCCCTTGCCCAGCTGGCACTGCCTCTTTTGCACCTTTTTTTTAGTCAGCTGAAAAGGGCTTATGCATAATACAGAGATCATATAAATAAACAGTGTTAGTCACAAGATTCTGCAGGTAGAACATCACTGAAAAATTTATCCTGTGGTTGGAGACTACACATGGCACAGCTTTTCTTTTTTTCTTTTTTTTCTTTTTTTTCTTTTTTCTCTTTTTTTTCAAAGAAAGAGTAAGATGTAGGGCCTACAATAATTGAGCCTGGTCTGCATTTGTCTGCATTCCTTCTGAGGTGCCCGAGAGAAACCTGCAAAACCAGGGCTACGTTTGCCCTCAGTCAGGCTCTTACTGAACCTCAAGTTGGCGCCAACCATTTCCCCACAATCCTGAAGGAAACTTTGCTAAGGGGATTCAGGAGTCTGAGAATCAGTCACTGCAAATTAAGGAAGCCAGAACAGCTGCTCTTCTCCTCAAACAGCAGAAGAACAAACCCAGCAAAAACAACAGAAATGGGGGAAAACAAAAACAAAAAACCCAAACAAACAAGCAAAAAACCCAAACCAAAACAAAACCAAAAAAACCTCCCACCAGAACCCAAAAAAACTACCCCATAACAAACAAACAAAAAACCCCAGACCAAACAAAAAAGCTCCCACAAAACCAAAAACCCCAAGCCAGAATTGTCTCTAATTTCTCCTGTCTGTTCTGAGTCTGTCACTGCTCCTTGTCACCGTTTTCCCCCTCCTCTTCCAGGGGCAGGGCCTGAGGCAGACACAGCCAGCCATGGGATCCTGCTGCTCAGGATCACAGAATCAGGGAATCATGGAATGATTGAGGTTGGAAAAGCCCTCCAGGATCACTGAGTCCAAGCTGTGCCTGATCCCCACGCTGTCCCCAGCCCAGAGCACTCAGTGCCACCTCCAGCCCTTCCTTGGACACCTCCAGGGATGGCGACTCCAACCCTCTCTGGGCAGCCCCTGAGCGCCCTTTCCATGGAGAAATTCCTGCTGGTGTCCACCCTGAGCCTCCCCTGGCCCAGCCTGAGGCCGTTCCCTCTCCTCCTGTCCCTGTTCCCTGGCAGCAGAGCCCAACCCCCCCGGCTGCCCCCTCCTGTCAGGAGCTGTGCAGAGCCACAGGGCTCCCCCTGAGCCTCCTCTGCTCCAGCCTGAGCTCCTTTCCCAGCTCCCTCAGGATTCTCCAGCCCTTCCCCAGCTCCATTCCCTTCCCTGGACACGCTCCAGCCCCTCAAGGCCTTTCTTGTCATAAAGGACCCATAACTGACCCCTGGATGTGAGGTCCCTCAGCAGGGCCAGCACAGGGGACGGGCACTGCCCTGGTGCTGTGGCCACACTGGGGCTGGTCCAGGCCAGGTGCCCTTGGTCTCTTGCCCACCTGGGCTCACCTGGGCACACCTGGGCTCACGTCCAGCCCCAGCCACCAGCACCCCTGGGGCCTTTCCCAGTTTTCCTCACACCATTTGCCTCGGCCTATTGATCCCACGGATCCCATGGATCCAGCGTGTTCTGGATCCAGCACAGAGAGCTGCTGCCTTCACAAACCCCAGGCTGCATAAACGGAGCAGGGCTCCCAGCAGGCAGGATCTGAGCAGGTTTGCACAACCACCTGCAGGTGAGTGATGGAGCACTCAGAGCCAAAACATCACCCTCAGGAACAATTCAAGGAAAAATGTGTAAACAGCGAAAATCTTCAGCTAAAACAAGTGAAAAGCCCTGCAAGTGAACTTGGGGATTTATTTTTACCCCCCCCCTTCCATGCTGGAGAAAATAGCTTCTACCTGAGAGGCCGGTGATGTCCATCTTTGGCAAATGCCTGGCTTTCAGCACCACCACAGTCATTCTCTGTGCCACGGGCTGGTAGGACAGGGACACCTGCAGCTCCCCTCTGCTGATGCACTTCTGTCAGGGTCAAACACAGACAGCTCCTCAGGACAAGTCTTAGAAAGAGCGGCAGTTTCTGGAGGTCACCAGAATTTCCTTTCCTTGTACTAAAGGCCTAAAAAGTGGGAAAATGAGCCACAGGCCATTCCTGGTGCCTCAGCTGCAGAAGGGAAACCACCCCGTGCTCAGCCCACCCTGTGAGCATCTCCACAGCCTGGAATTCTGCACTTCCAGGAGGGCGAACCCGCTGGGACCTTCTGAGAGAAGAGTGGCCAAGGCTGCCTTTGGGCGTCTGCTGCTAAAGGGGTCTGAATGGTTTAGGAGATCAAATGTCACTGATTTTTGGTGGAGCTTCAGTGGCCGAGCCCCTCAAGCTCGTTAGGAGTGCCCTGACAGTCTCACCATCAGCTCAGCCTGCAAGGCTACAGCATGAAGATACAGGAAGATAAAACCAGACCTGGTTTTATCCCGGCCCTCAGTTAAACCCGCTGTGCATCCTTTCAGAGAGCAGCAGAACATGAAGATAATTAGTTTTGGTTTCCAGATGGTGTGTGTTAACTTCCACTGAGCTGGCACTAATTGAGATGGAGTTTATTTGCTGTCAAGGTGAACAGCAGTAGCCAGGGGTGGGAACTCGTGTGGTGTCAGGGCTGCTGAAACTTTGGGCTTTCTCCCAAACTCTCCCAAACTCTCCCAAACCTCCTCTTGCCCTGTCAGGGACTGGGACCTGGCAGAGCAAAGGCTCAGTGAGGCCCCAAGGAAGGGATTTCTCCTCTTTTCAGAACATTGAAGCACAACAGCAAATGCCCCATTCAATGCTCTGAGGTGAATTCTGTCAGTGCTCCTGCTCAGCTTTGTGGGAAAAATGCTGTGTGTGAACTTCAGTGTGGAAAATTTCATTATCATTTGGGTGGTTTTCTTTTTATTTGACAAGTTTCTGTGTGTTTAAGACGTTTTTCAAATGCATGGAACCACAGAATCATAAAGACCCCGAGTTGGAAGGGACCCACAAGGATCATGGAAGTCCAGCTGCTGGGAACTCGCTGCTTGTGCAAAATTTCGGGAGGAGAATAAAATACATGAGCAGGGTCCTGGTCCTGGAAGGGAAATGTTTGGAACTTTGGCTCCTTGGATACACAAGAATGCAACAGCCAGAAAGAGATTTTTGAGGGTGTGAGGATGTTATTAAATTTTTGGGGTTCTCTTGGTCTTAAGGTGACCCTACCCATGGTAGGGGGTTGGAATGAGATCATCTTTAAGGTCTCTTCCAACCCAAACCATCCTGGGATTCTGTAATTCTGCTTCAAAGTAATTTGAATTCTTAGACTGTCAGTTAGAAGTTCTTGGGAACGTCCATTAGGATGGGATGGAGGCCTGGCTTGGGTCTCTGGGTCATTTACTGGGTGTTAAATGCAATTCTGTATTTCAGATTTTGAAACCTCTTGACCAACTTTGCTCAGTAACGGCTGTTTCGACACTGTGGAATGATGTAGATTGTCAGGCGTGAACACCTTACACCAAGGTAAATTAATTTTTGATTACTAATAAATGTTAAATAATTTGCATCCTTGATTAAACTTATTTTAATTTAAATCTTTTTTTTCCCCCTCTATTTTTAACCTATTACTTCTGAGAGATCTGGTCAATGCACTGAAAAGAAACTATTAAAAACCCCGAACTTGTTTTATCACGATATAAAGCATCCCAAAACTGAAGAACAACCAAATAATTACCAGACCTCCTGTTTTGTTGGGGTTATTGACATAGGATCTCCTTTATATAATACTAAAATAAAAAAGCTAAACACCCCATAAAGTAGAAACATTGCAAGTCAGATAGTGCCACTCTAGGACGTAAGGAAGGCTTTCATAGAGCCCAGCAATCATTTCCAAGGTGTTACAGCAATCAATGAGCCCAAATGGTTTTTGCAATTGAATCTGGGAGATGGGCAGCAGAAATCAGAAATCAACAGAGCAAGAAGATTAAAATCTTAAGTACCTCCTCCTCTCCCTCCTCCTCCTCCTCCCTGAGCACACAAACATCTGCTCTGGAGAGCTCATCCTTTTGTTTACAACACCAGGCACTAAGAGTGTGATTCATTTCACCCAAATTTTAGATGTCTGTATCTTGTTCCCAATCCAGCCCATCTCGTGTGGGATTCCTGGGAGCTGATTTCTGCTCCAGGATGAGGGGAATCCCATCAGGCTCTGCTGACACATTTTCCAGTAAATAATTTCAAGCACAAGGGTCTAAACCAGTCAGAGCAGACAAATCTCCCTCCCTAACTGAGGTTTGCAGATGAATGTCCTGTTATCACATCAGGTTTTATTTGGAGATGGGAATTTGCCTCTTTTCTTGGCACCATCCATCATAACATTTGTCATTCCTGTGCCTTAGGAGTGACAAAACCTTTTCCAATTGCCATCACCACACAGCAGAGAGGCGCCCAGCTAAACCCACAGCCATATCCCACCGAAAATATGTATCTGGGGAAAAACGGGCTCCATGGCTGAGGATTTGCATTACTGCTGGTTGTCAGACCATGGACACTCCCAGACTGAAAGAACTGGGATCAAACACAGGGCACAGAGTGACACTCGATGGAAGGCACTTACTTGTATGTTCCTCTTGAGGATCTCCCTGGTCAGCTGGACCTTGCCAGTGCTTGGATCCACCCCCGCAAGGGGCACCATCACCTCCCCAATCACGTCATCGCGGGAGAAGCGGTCGAAGCTCAGCACGAGGAAGTGCAGCACCAGGTCCTGGAGCTGGCTGTAGGGGATCCCGTAGAAGGTGAAGGTCTCGTCGAACACGGGCTCCAGGGTCTTGCGCAGGACTCGAGTCTTGACGCGGTGCCTCTTGTCGGGCAGGATGGTCATCTTGATGTAGGGGTCGGAGCTCTGGGTGTGCTCGTCCATCACGGGCAGCCCATGTGCCTCCTGGATGGTGACCACCAGCGCCTTTTTGGGGAAGTTGTAGTCCACTGAGAAAGTCAGGTCTCCCAGCAGGACGTCGTCGCCCGGGGAAGAGGGGGAGGAGGTTTTACTCCCTCCTGGAGTGAGGCTTTGATCTGGGCTGAGTTCATCTCCATAATCTACTTTGATGGGGAGCTGGTCGACGTGGGGGGCTGCGCCGGGCCCGTCCGCAGCCTTGTCGGAGCCCACCAGCCCCGACTCAGCCGCGTCCACCAGGAGGTTGCCCCTGCCCGCCTCCTTGGCCGTGCCGTTCTTGTCTCTCCGGATCCGGTTGATTTTCTTCTTGTTGCTCAAGGTCTCCGGGTAGATGCTGATGCCTTTCAGCATGTGAATGAATTTGTACGGGGGGGTTTTGTGCTTCTTTTCTGCTTGCTGGTGACAGCATGTCCACACAAAGACTGTGACTGAGACAGAAACCACCAGGACAGTGGCTCCAATGAGTCCTGCCACCACGGGAGACACATCTGCGGGAAGACAAGGCAGTGAGGACCGAGCTGGAGCCCCAGCACACCTGGGTGCAGATCTACACAGCCCTGCCGCACTCCTAATCCTGGAATCTGCCCATCAAAGCTTCCCCAGACATCACTTCTCTTTCTAAATTTATTTCTCACACTCCTAAGGCATGCCTGACCTGTGTTCCATGTGCTAAGGATCTCAAACTGTTGATTGCCTTATCTTGCCAAACCCAGCTCCTGCATCACCAGCATCTCCATAGGAACGAGGGCTCTTGATGTGCAGGAAGCTTTTTCTTTTATTTTTTAAATGCCCTGTTCAGGAACGTTACACAATTCTATTTTCACAACAGGGAGGGAGTAATAAATATGGCCAGAATGCTGGATCTGAGTTATCCTTTATTAACAATTTTTAAAATATCACTTTGCCCTGAAATCGTTGGTTTGTCCTGGCCCTTGTGACTGAGGCCAAGGGTAAACGTGAAATCTCCCATGGAAATCGAGTGTCCAAAGCAACAGACAGAAAATCCTGGGCTTGGATTTAGGGATTATGTGATATTTCCTAGATTTTATGCCAACTGTGTTAACCAGTAATGGCAAGGCAAAAAAAAAAAAAAACAAAACAAAACAACAAACCAAACAAAAACCAATCAAAAACCAAAAAAAAAAAAACACCCCAAACCCCAAACCAAACCAAAAATTCATTTTTAGCTGATTATTTTCTAATGGATAACTTTGGAAAAGTATTACCAAGGCACAGAACGAAACCAGGGGTGCTGAGCTTCCCAGGACATTGCACTGACATCCTCCAGCAGTTCTGAGAGCATGGAAAGGTTGGGGTGGATGGAGGATGAGGGATGGAGAGCAGATGGAAGAGACGGAGATGCAGAAAGAGCTGGGGTCGTTCAGTCTTAAAAGGGGAGAAAAAGGAGGGGATTTTTTGCTGTCTCCAGTTTCTTGGTGGGAGGTTTTAGGAAAGGAGGCTCTTCATGTAAACTATTTTTGTATTCCCGGTTCCAAAGCCATTTTCTTTTATTTTTCAGAAGCCAGCAAACAAAAAAAAACTCTAACCTCATGTCTCTTTCTTTTACAAACTGTACAAACTACTCCTTTACCAAAAACCACTGTCATGACAATCATGGCAGCACCTAAATGAGACAGCTGGTTAAAAAAAGGTAAACTTGTCTCATTTTCCTCTTCATTCTGTACCAAACTGGAGGAAATGATCTTCTAACCTCATCCTTAAAGCTACAGAGAGCACCACAAGTTTGGATTCTCCCTATTCTTTCCACATCACCATTTGCTGAGGTTAACAGGCTGTAAACTGAGCACCTGATAGACTCAGGAAAAATGATTTTGCCTTTTCCCAAAACTGGAAAAACCACTTTTGGTTAGATACAAGCCCTCCCTGCCTGCAGCTGGAATCTTTGGTGTGGTGATTGATTCCACAGAGAAACCTGTCTCAGGTCTCACTGCAGAGCCTGGGATTGAATTAACTAAAGCAAGAAGAATTCATAATATTGATAAAACACTGCCCCAAACCCAACTTCAGTTTGTTATTTAATGTTCCCTCTTTGATATGAGGCAAATGGTCTTGAACAGCTCATTTGGAGACAACTCCACTATTAAAAGCTTCGGTGGAAACGTAAGAAAAATGCTGAAACTCCATTCTTATTCTTATTCTTATTCTTATTCTTATTCTTATTCTTATTCTTATTCTTATTCTTATTCTTATTCTTACTCTTATTCTTCTTAGTGTGTGTTTTGTTTCTATCGTGTCCTCACAGAATCAGCTCTTGCACCTTCATTTCCTGCACCTCTCATGGGACAATTTCAGAAGCAGCACCCAACAGTCACACCAGAAAGCACCAAATAAGTATTTTCTCCCATTGAATTACTGTAACTTTAAACATTATTTCAATTCTAAATATTATTTCAGCTCTTAAATTTGGCTCCCATGATGTTCTGTGGCAAAGAGCTCCTCAGCCTCATGACGTGGCTTGAGAAAACTGGGGGTTTGCTGTATCCCCAGTTTTATCTCATGCAGTGCCTGTTCATGCCTCAGGATCTTGCTCACAGTCCCCCTTGTTCTGGCTGAAGGCTCCTATTTATGCAGTCATTCCATAAATCTGTTACTCCTGTCTCCATAATTCCCTGTACTTGAAAACCATGCTGATCTAAAGCCGCCTAAACCCAATTTTAATGAGGCTTTTGCAGCTTTCAGAGCACTCCCTATGCCCAATGTCCATCTGAAATGGCAGCACAGCCTGACACCTCCCTCCAACAGAGCAGAACTTTGCTTTTTTATCCAAACTTTGTGGAACAGCTCTTTGTTCCGACGTGGCGCTTCGATTGGACCGAAACGAAATAAAAAATCACTGAAAACTTCCTTTTGAACACGATGTCTGCTAAAGATCCCCCAATGGTGGCCAATGGTTAAATGGTGACAGCACGTGGCTCTCGGATCCCAGGAAACACAAGGTAAGAGGGAAGTGGGGCCGTTGCCCATGAAATAAATGGTGTTGGATGGAGGAATATCGCCGAGTACTTCAGGATTCAAAGGAAATGCAGCACCCGAGCGGTGCCCCCGGGAGGGTGGGAGGGGAAGGTCAGCGGGTGCTGCAGGACAGGCAGAGGCAGCGCTTTGGGTGCTCAGCGCGGGAGGAACCCCCGGCGCTGCGGTCCCCGCCCTCCTCACCGCGGGGCTCCCGAAAAAAACATCCCAAAACCCATCCCAAACCCGAGCGATT
>VZRN01002245.1:92670-123912 GCA_013397935.1 Dasyornis broadbenti
CCGGGAGGGGGCGGCGGCTTTGAGTCCTGGGATTTTGTGGTGTTTATTTTGTTCTGAGGAGTTTTTTTTTTCTTGGAAGTGTTACAGATTAGAATGAAAATGAGCTCTTTTCCCATTTTCCCCAATATTTTCCCACCCCTTAAAGCGCCCAGGTCCAGGTTGGGCGGGGATTGGAGCAGCCTGGGATAGTGGGAGGTGTCCCTGCCCATGGCAGGGGGTGGCACTGGATGAGTTTTAAGGTCTCTCCCAACCCAAACCATTCTATCACTGTATGGGAAAGGGAGAGTCTTTCCTTGTTTCTTAGCCCCAGTGAGGCCACACTTGAAGAGATGAGGGGGTTGGAGCATCTCTCTCACAAGTAAAGGCTGAGGGAGCTGGGGCTGCTCAGCCTCCAGAGGAGCCCCAGCTGAGAGGGGCCCTCAGGCCTGGCTGGCCCTGGCTGCAGGGAGGCTCCGAGCAGGGCCCGGGCTCTGCTGCGGGGCCCCAGCAATGGCACCGGAGGAACGGGCAGGGACTGAGGCCAGGGAGTTCCCCTGCCCAGGAGGCAGAACTTCTTCCCTGGGCAGTGTCCGAGCCCTGAGCAGAGAGGGGCTGGAGTCTCCTCCCTGGGGATATCCCAGACCCCTCTGGACACACTCCTGTGCCCTGTGCTCTGGGATGGCCCTGCCTGAGCAGGGAGGTGGGAGCAGGTGACCCACAGTGGCCCTTCAAACTTGACAGACTGTGGGATTCTCAGTGAGAATTGTTGTCTCTGGTTCTCATGCTGCCATGATGAGCTCCTTAATTTGACTGAAAACTGAGTTTATGTCGGAGAAGGAGGTGGAATGGGACAGTTCCCAGTTGTTTTCTAGGCTGGGAAACATGTGGGCCTGCACAGAATAGGAGGGGAAGGGTTTGTAGCCACCCCTGTAGCCCTGTTGGGTCATTGGCCCATGGTGGCCATGGAAATGCATCCCGAGGGTGCAGCCAGCTGTGCTGTTCCAGCTTCCAGCTGGGAGTGACCCCCGGGCTGTCCCTGCCCCAGCTGTCAATTGCTCCTGTGATGGTTGCATTTATACAGCAGGGACTACAACCATGTTTTGAACAAATCACCAGGTTGTGGCAGTTGGCTGCTGTGACGGGGGTGGGTTTGAGCGTGGCTGTGCACAGCTGATAGCGAGGGAGTGAGACTGAGATAGCTGGAATGGGATCTCTCTGCCTGGGTCTGTTTCCAGCAGGATGGAGCTGCTCTTCTTGCCTCACATCCATGGCTGAGTTAGACTTGTGCAGTTGGTTTGATGTGTTTGAATGGGTCATGACACTTTTGTGTCTTCTCTTTGCTCTGTGTGTCCCTGTGGTGTATCTGACTGCAGCTGGCTGTGTGCTGTTTCCAGGGAAAATCCCTAAGCTGTACACAGAGGTGGAAGTGAGTTCTCAGCGGGATCCGTGTCCAAGTGAGAACCCTGGTGCTGTGCCAGAGTCTCCAGGGAGAAGCTCTCTGCAGGTGGCTGCCAGAAATCCTACCAGCATGAAGCCACCAAAGAACACCAGAGCTGGTGAGTGGCCCCAGCAGAGTGATGAGGACACTTCGGATTTGGGGCTGTTTATTTCATTGGGTAAATGTTGTGGCTGATACAACAAACTGTGGAATTGTGAACACGGTGGAGGCAGTGTAGGTACAATATTTTTATTAAGTTTTCGTCCTGTGCTCCATAATTCAGTGTCTCAGTGAAGTGCGGGTGTCCAAGTGGAACTTGCTGGAGTTGATCTCTGCAATTTTTGGCTACTAAAAATCACTGCTTTGCTTCAGAGAAAATGATGATTCTTTTCTTTCCCTGAGTCAGCAAAGTGGGAAAACACTCTAAGTCCTGGAAACTGTAACCTGTTCTTGCTGTGTGGTACCTGGACTTTTGCAACTTTTTCTCTTGAAAACATGTAAAAAGACTGCTGAGGCCATTCTGTAGACTCAGTTTAGTGGAGGTGACAACTATGTGACCTTCCTGTGCTCAAGTAACTCAGTCAGGTCCTGCAGAATTTGAATCCATCTTTCAAAGGACTTTTTAGTTCTCATGGTTGTTTCTCTTTGGGTGGTCTCCCATCAACTGATGGAAGTTTTGCTGCTTCAGTGGCTGCAGAATTCCAGTTCCTATTTATTTTTAAACTCATCCTCTCACAATGTGCTGGATGTGAAGGAGCTGAATGTTTAGATTCCATTTCTGCCGATTTTCAGAGGAGCAGGATGGGGAGGACGTCGAGAGGAGGAAGAGGAGGAGGAAGGCAACCAAAAGGAAAAGAGAAGGGAAGAGCCAGGAAGAAGAGGGCCCTTTGTCCTGTGACATCAAATTGGATGAGTCCCTGGACCGCACCTTGGAAGATGGAGCCAAACAGCACAACCTGACCGTGGTCAACGTGAGGAACATCCTGCATGTGAGTGAGGGCCACTGGGCTCCAGGCCAGGCTTCTGGGGAGTAATGGTGGCTCTTGGATTCAGGAATGTGGGTGTCCTGAACTCTCCTAATAAATCTGTAAAGAGGGAATGCCATTAATAAATCTGAAAAGAGGGAATCGCGTGGTGCCCGTGCCATTCACCTGAGCCCTGCTTTGGCAGTAGGTGTTGATCCCAACTTCCCTCTATTTACAATAGCACCTGGGTCTGTTTTGCTTTTCCTGAGTAGCAGGAGCAGGAATAACTGCTGGGAAACTGGTGTAGGCCTTTGTTTTGACTGTTTTCTTTCTCTCTGCTGGGAATTTATTCTGCGGAACATTCACAGAGATTGTAGTGCAAACGTTTTTATCAGTGCTGTGCTTCTTTAAAAATCATCCTTCTGGGCCCAGGTGAGCAAGTGTAGGCTGTAAACGCTGTTTCTTGTTTTGAATGAGCTGTTTCATCATAAAGTCCTGCTGGAATTGTAGTGGTGCTGACAGAAGTGCATCACTTTTAGTTAATGTCACCCAGCTCTCGGTTAGAAAGGAGCTGCCAGAAGAACGTTTGTGCTGTCACAGCTTTGCAGGGAATCTCTAACTCTGCACCTCTCTTGGGTCTGGAATTCAGGTTATTCCAAAGCAGGATCTGGAGAGCAATGGTCTTTATTTTCCCACAGGAAAGTGAAAAATGGTGCCTTTTTTCGCCCTAACAGCCTCAGTCATTCAAATCCAGGTGATCTCGGATATTTTCCCTTTTGGCCATCCCTGTGGCAAACAACCTGGGGTCTGCCACGCTTCTTTCAGGCAGGTTCACCAGTGGATTCTGTGCAAGTGCCACAGACCAGTGCCTTTCTCTGTCACTGTGCTGAGGGTTGGAGATTCCTCACAGTCACCTGCACTCCCTGGATTCTTACGGAGGCATTCAGAAAATGCAGGCTTGGGTACTGTGTCTCTTCTGCCTTCCCCTGTTTCTCCTAAACATGTGCAGTGCTTGCTGGAATGATGTAGCACAGTGTTTTGGAGAGTGTTTATTATTCCATGCTTTCTCCAGAGATTCGCACCCTTGTTCGGGGAGCCTGTGAGTGCTTAAAGATTGAAGTTTAATCAAGATTTAGGTTTTCTGTTGTAGCTTCCCTGAAGCATTTGTCCTGTGACTGGGGTCAGCACATTTTACTGATTACATGACATGACTGATTCCATAATTCTCAGGAAACTGGTGTGGGCTTTTGTTTTGACTGTTTTCTTTCTCTCTACTGGGAATTTATTCTGGGGAGCATTCAGAGTGAGTGTAGTGCAAATGTTTTAATCACTGCTGTGCTACTTTAAATTTTATTGTCTGATCTCTGAACAATCATTTTTACTACAGGGTAATTACAAAGCTGAATATTTCTCCATCGTATTTCCAGGTAGTTTATTCTAAAATTTGTTGTATTGTCTGTTTCTCTTTAATAAACATCCTTTCTTTGTGTGCTCCTTTAGGAAGTGATCACAAATGAGCACGTGGTGGCCATGATGAAAGCAGCCATCAGTGAGACAGAAGATATTCCTCTGTTTGTAAGTAAAAAACTTGTTCAGTTTGTTTTTTCAGTTGTTCAATGCACAGTGCCTTCCCCACTCTGCCTTTCTGGGCCATAGTGGGATGTGGGGAGAAGAGATAGAATAAATAGGTAATTTACCTATTATAATAATTAGGTTTTATTACTAGATTTGCCACTTGGATGTAGTGAGTAGTGTCTGAGTGTAAATTATGAGACAGAAATATGAGGAGTTATTTTTGAGGTCACTCTGGTGATGTGTGAAAGGTAATGAGTTTAAAAAAAGAGAAAAGTTTCGTAGTAAAGAATTGCTGGGGAAAAGTCTGCAGCTAAGGAAATTACTGAATTAGTTGTTGTTGTCCTGTTTTAAACTCTCAGGAGCCCAAAATGACTCGTTCCAAACTGAAGGAAGTTGTGGAGAAAGGAGGGGTGAGTAAATCATCTGCTTGTACTGCTGCACCTTCCCCCTGCCCAAAAGGCAGCTCCTGCTTCTCTCTATGGCAGGGACAGGATCCAGGGAATGGCTGGAGCTGTGCCAGGGGAGGTTTAGGGTGGATTTTGGGAAAGGTTCTTCCCCCAGAGGCTGCTGGGCACTGCCCAGGCTCCCCAGGGAATGGGCACGGCCCTGAGGCTGCCAGAGCTCCAGGGGCGTTTGGACAGCGCTGCCAGGGGTGCCCAGGGGGGGGTTGTTGAGGTGTCTGTGCAGGGCCAGGGGCTGGGCTGGATGATCCTCGTCCCTTCCAACTCAGGGTATTCCATGATTCCGTGAGTGGTATTGTTTGCCAGACCTTCTAAGAGAAGTGTAAAGCTTTTCTGTGGCTGAGTGTTGAAATGAAAAAATCAGTTAAGACAGTGTAAGAAAAAGGATTCATTTGAGCTGAGCAGCACAGAACCAGGTCAGGCTGGGAAGGGCAGTGAACTCCCAGTGTCCATTGTCCTGAAGTCTCTTCCTGGAGATCCCACAGGAGGTTTGAAGGCTTTGTTTGAGCTCTGTTCTTGCTTGGCCACTGTGGAGATCAGGGTCACAAGCTCAGGTGCTCCTTGGCTTGCTGGGACTCACCCTGCCTCTGTGACACAGCCCAAGTGTTTTTGCTTCCCTAGGTGATTCCAACATGGAATATTTCTCCAATTAAGAAGGCAAATGAGGTGAAGGTAAGTGAATTACTGCTGGGAGAGGGCAGACCATACTAGAGGCTTCCTGCTGAGCCAGAGATCTTTTGGAAGGCGGGAGCAGACTCGTGTACTAGAACTGTCTCTGAGCTGGTGTCTGCTTGTGCAGTGTTTCCATCACATAAATACTAAATCATTTGTGCGTGTTCTTGCACCTTTCCAAACCACTTACTTTCCTTCACCAATCTTCTAGTAATTTTAGTTATTTCTTTGGTTTCTTTCCTTTCTGAGCCTCAGAGCCTTTCCTCTGTTGGAAATCTTTGCTCTGACTGTGCACCCTTAGAGAGCAGCTCTTCCTCCTGCCTGTTGACAGCTGTCATCCTCTTTTTGTTGTGTGCAGCCACCTCAGTTTGTGGACATTCCTCTGGAGGAAGATGATTCCTCTGATGAAGAGTACCAGCCTGATGATGAAGATGAGGATGAGACTGCAGAAGAGGTAAATGCAGCATGTACAAAGCTCTGTGTGTCTGGGGCAGGAGACCACTCTTTATTTTAACACGTGGACACTTGTAAGTCATCCTGCACCTTCCAGCAAGCTTTCTTCCATGCTCTACTGTTCATTTGGCTAAAAGAGAGTCTTTGAAATGTTATTTGGAGCAGTTATTGAGTGTGGCATGATGGTTTGAGGGCGTTCTGCATCTCTTGCCCTGCAGAGCTTGCTGGAGAGTGATGTGGAGAGCACAGCTTCTTCTCCTCGTGGAGCCAAGAGGTCCAGGACAAGGCGCTCCTCTGACGAGGAGGGAGGAGCACTCTGTGAGGTAAAGCTGGAGGAAACAGCTTTCAGTCCTAATTTATTAATCCCAAATCAAAAGTACATATCAATTCCTAAAGCTGGGGGGACATTCCAGGTGCTGGGTGGCTTTAGGGTCCCACTGCCATGGTTCCTGCTCAGACAGTGAAATGCGGCCCTGGCAGGAAGGAATGAGTCTAAAATAAACTGGAAACAACTGGAAAGAAACTGGAAGCAGTTGTCAGCTCCTCAGATAATGATTATTTTTCTGATAATTTTTGAGGAGTGCAGGAGAATGGCTTCCTGTGCTTGGCTTAGGAGTAGAAATTGAATTTGGTAAAAGCATAAAGGTTTTTGTGTGACTGTGCAGTCAGAGGAAGTTGAAGGTGCAGTGTGATAAGGGCCAGGGATCAGCAGAAAAGAACAAGAAAGCCCCTGGGAACTGACACTGGGATCAAAAGGAGCAGTATTATGTTGGTATTTCCACATTCTACCCACCATGAGTTTGTTTCTGGGAGGATTCTGCCCCAATAATTGGTGTTCAGGTTTATCAGCTCCAGTAACATTGAGACTGATACTCAGATCTTCCAAATGTCTCCTTCCCAGCAAATCATCATCTTTCTCTGTACTTTCTGAAAGCCAAAGTGAGTGTAATCTGAGGAATCCGTGTCCTTCTGTGAAGCATTTATCCCATTTCTGGTTAAGCAGAAAAAGAGATTTACTCTGCCCTTGGAAATTTTTGTTCTAAATAAAACCTTTTAACACAAAGGCCTTTCTAATTAGATGGAGAAGGCCACTCCACCTGTTGTTAGACACATTAGTGCTGAAGTGGTTCCCATGGGACCCCCACCTCCTCCCAAACCCAAGCAAACCAAAGACAGCACCTTCATGGAGAAGCTGCATGCGGTGGATGAAGAGCTGGCCTCGAGCCCTGTCTGCATGGACTCCTACCAGGTACGGAGCTGGGAGAGAGGGGCTTTGTTGGTTAAAATTTGTGAGAGAGGAGGGGTCTCTCTGGTGTTCTCTGCTCCTCCTTTTATTGCGTTCTGCTCTCCTCCTGCAACTTGAAATAATAAATGAAGCCCTGAGCAGCCTGGGCTGGTGGACGGTTCCCCTGCCCATGGCTGTAGTAAGATGATCTTTAAGGTCCCTTCCCATGCAAACCCTTCCATGGGTCTTCAGTTCTGTGAAACTGAATCTCCAGAGTGTGCAGGGCATTCAGAGGCAGCTGTTAAAAATGTTAGTGACATAGACTTTTAGTTTCTTGTAATGACATTTATGCTCATCAGTCTCACTGCTGTTTCAGCTGTTGAATGTAACTCTGTAACGTTTACATAACTAATGAAAATAGTTCTCCTTTTGAAAATGATCCTGTTGGCTTTAGTTGTGTTTTGCAGGCACAATTTTACTGTTAACAGCTGAGGAATTTGGTTCTCAAGAGACCCAGTGTCCCATATTAATAGTGAGAAAAGCTTTGCTGCTCTGTGTTCCTGGGCGAGGCTGAGGTGAAGAGACAGTGCTGTGCTGCTTCTCCAGATTAATGTCAGAAAGCGAAGAGGAAAGAATCAAATATTGCAAGTGGAAATTGCTTCCTTGGAGGCAGATGAGCGTTGAGAAATGAACAATAATAGATTTATAAACAGCAGCAGCTTAATAGGGAGAGTAACGAAAGCTCAGCTTTCTCCTGCTACCAAAGTAAAGTCAGGAATTGAATATTTTTGGGGTTGGACTTGCTTGGCTGGGCTGCAGATCCCAGGAAGGCCGTGTTTGTCCCTGCAGCCCCTGGAGGACAGCCTGATCGCCTTCAGGACTCGCTCCAAGAGGCCTCTGAAGGACGTGCCCCTGGGGCAGCTGGAGGCCGAGCTGCGTGCCCCCGACATCACCCCCGACATGTACGACCCCAACACGGCCGATGACGAGGAGTGGAAGAGGTGGCTCGGGGGACTCATGAACGATGATGTGGAGAATGAAGGTACCTGGCAGATGTGGGGTGGGGGGTTACTGGGGCTTCTGGGGTTTGACCAGGCCAGCTGCTGGTGCTGGGGCAGGGTGACCCTTGGGATCAGTGCAGGCCGGGGATGAGCAGATGGAGCAGCCCTGGGAGAAGGACTTGAGAGCCTGGACATGAGCTCAGAACCCTCCCTGAGCCCTGGGCTGAGCCCCCAGCGTGGGCAGCAGGAAAGGAGGGGATTCTGCCCCTTGGGCCTGCTCAGGTGAGACCCCACCTGCAGAGCTGCCCCAGCCCTGGGGCCCTGCACAGGGAGGAGCTGGAGCTGCTGGAATCAGTCCAGAGGAGGCACTGGGATAATCAGAGGGATGGAGCAGCTGTGCTGGGAGGAAAGGCTGAGGGAGCTGGGAATGTTGAGCCTGGAGAAGAGACACTTTGGGGTGACCTCATTGTGGCCTTCCAGAACCTGAAGGAGCTACAAGGAACATGGAGAGAGGCTGTTTACAAGGGCCTGGAGTGCCAGGACAAAGGGGAATGGCTTCAAACTGCCAGAGAGGAGATTTAGATGAGATATTTGAAAGAAATTCCTCCCTGTGAGGGTGGGGAGGCCCTGGCTCAGGGTGCCCAGAGCAGCTGTGGCTGCCCCTGGATCCCTGGAAGTGTCCAAGGCCAGGTTGGACAGGGCTTGGAGCCGCCTAGGATAGGGGAAATGTCCCTGCCCATGGCAGGGAGGGGAACTGGGTGAGCTTTGAGGTCTCTCCCCACCCAAACCATTCCACGATTCTACGTTGAAAGCCTGAANAGCCGCCTAGGATAGGGGAAGGTGTCCCTGCCCATGGCAGGGAGTGGAACTGGATGAGCTTTGAGGTCTCTCCCCACCCAAACCATTCCACGATTCTACGTTGAAAGCCTGAAGCTTTGTTTTCTATTTACACATTATATTCTTGGCTGCCACCATGAATTTGTTTCATCCTGTGCGTGAGTCTTGCAGTCAGTTTTCCTCATCTTCCCCACAGACCTTTGTGAGGGTGTTTAAACTTCAGGTGTCTCTCTTGTAAATATTTGCTCTCCAACACAACAGGAACTGGCAACCAAAAAGGGAAGTTTGGGGTTTAACCCCTGGTGCTCAGTCCTGGTGCTCCATCATTGATCCACCTGAATCCCAGTGTGTCCTGCTCCTTATCTGGGGTAGAAACAGCTCTTTTCGTTTTGAGATGAAACAGGAGCAAGCTCTGGGGCTTGGCTTCCTTATTTCCTGTCTTTACTGGTTGCTTACAGTTGTACAAATTGAATATAAAACAAAAACTGAAATGCTGCTACTTCACTCTTCCTGAATTTAGCTGAAACTCAGATCCCAGGGAATGAAGAGAATGAATGAACTTTTTAAAAATGGGAATGGCTGTAGATCAGGGTCCTATCAGCTCAGTTTGAGAGGAGGATGGGTTTGATATTGCTTCCATGAAAGAAACAGAGTTAATTTCTAGCAGTAATTCCAGCCCTCGTTGTGCCGGGTCAGGCAGGGAACAAAGAGCTGCTGCTCCTGGGGCAGGGTAATGACAGCTCAAAACCTGCTTCTTCTTAGATGAAGCCGATGATGATGATGACCCTGAGTACAACTTCCTGGAAGATCTGGATGAACCAGACACAGAAGACTTCAGGAATGACCGTGCTGTGAGAATCACCAGTAAGTTCCCCAGGAATTCCCCCTCCTTTCTTAGGAGCAGTAATTCGTTGGGAAAGGCGATGTGTGGCAAGGATTTCTGCAGTGTAGGGTAATTAAATAAAGATGTGCATGCTGACTTGAGCAGCTTTTGGCTCTCTGGGAACACATGGAAGGGTCTGGGCAGAGCTGCTGGGCTCGGGTGCAGCACAGCCTGAAGAACAATGTTTAGGTGACAATACAGCCTGAAATTAGGTGATAATACGTCTTGAAAGCTTCAGGCAATTCAGATTTTAATGCTTGCCTTGTGATTGAATGTAATTAAATTTTCTCTAAGTCCTCGCAGTCTTCAAATCAGTTTTAGAAACATATCACTTTCCGTCTTTGCAACAAGCCACACTTGCTTTAGGTCTTATTATTGATTAACATGACTTTACATTTAATCGTGAAAATGAGTTTTTATGTGATATTTTTGAATCCAGACTATCTCAGCTCAATTTTTTTGGGCCCAGCCTTAGAAAGGGAATTATCAGAGGCCTTTCCTTTTTGGTCCTCTGTTTGCAAGAGAAGGGTTTCCTTCTGTGAGAGAAATTCCTTCAATGAGTTGATATTATGACAGGATTGCTGAGTGTTTCTTGGAAAAGGAATCTTCATAATCCTTTTTAATTTTACTTGCAGAAAAGGAAGTGAACGAGCTGATGGAGGAGCTGTTTGAGACAGTAAGTGATAAACTGAGTGCAGCACTGAAGAGCAGAGCTGTCAGATGTGACACGGAACCTGAAGGGGTGGCTCTGGGCTGGGTGTGTGCCAAGGGCTCTGCCATAGCTGGGTTGTTTTTAGCCTGGGGAAGGAATGTCTGCAGGAATTTCCTGAAGGGAATGTCTGCAGGAATTTCCTGAAGGGAATGTCTGCAGGAATTTCCTGAAGGGAATGTCTGCAGGAATTTCCTGAAGGGAATGTCTGCAGGAATTTCCTGAAGGGAATGTCTGCAGGAATTTCCTGAAGGGAATGTCTGTGCTGAGAGGTTCATGAGCTTTATTAGCTAAAGGTAAAAGTACTCCTTGAGCATTCTCCTCCTGACCTGCTCCATGTTTGCTGCCAGTTCCAGGACGAGATGGGCTTCTCCAACATGGAAGATGAAGGGCCAGAAGACGAAGATGTTGTTACAGAGTCTCGGCCAAATTTCAACACCCCACAGGCCCTGAGGTAGGAGCATTTGTTCATGGTCCTGATCTGTTCTCATAAAAAGCCTCTGGTTACCTGTGGCAGCCACCAAAGAGAGAGATTGTCTTGGCAGCTCAGGCCACTGTTCTGAAAGCTCTGAGTTATTTTTATTCATGGGATTGGACACATAAACTGAGATTTTTTTTTTTTCTGTTTGCCACCTTTGGCTTTACTGATTGTGCTGCATCTGAAAATTGAAAACTGGAAAAAATGACAGAGCAAGAGCACTGAGACTGGTGCTGTTCTGTATCTCAGCAGAAAACAGCCAAGACCTTTCAGAATGTGTCCCAACAAGGCAGGAATTCCAGTGGGGAATTCCGTTCCTGCTTCTTCAACCTTTGTGCTGTATAGAGAATCATGGAATGGTTTGAGTGGGAAGGGACCTTGAAGCTCATCCCGTTCCACTCCCTGCCATGGACAGGAACATTTCCACTGTCCCAGGCTGCTCCAAGCCCCGTCCAGCCTGGCCTTGGACACTTCCAGGGATCCAGGGAAGCCACAACTGCTCTGGGCACCCTGTGCCAGGGCCTCTCCACCCTCACCGGGAAAAAGTTCTTCCCAAAATCTAATCTAGATCTCTCCTCTTCAAATTTAAAACCATTCCCTGGTGTCCTCTCACCATCTGTCCATGTAAAATTGTCACTGGCACTGCTCAGTGGCGCAGGAGGAGGCACAGGTGGGGTGGTTGTTCCAGGCAAAGGGCAGAGACCCTGGGTCTGCTGTGTGTGGGATCAAAGCTCTGCAGGACCTGTGCAAAGATTGTCCCAGCCTCCGTGACAGTCACTCTTCATGCTTTCACTTTGCACTGTGCTGGTGGCTGTAGTGATCCAACACCATTGCAGAAAAATAATAATTTTCTTTCCCTTTTTATTGCTAAGGGCAGGGTAAAGTTCCCTTGCTGCCTTGACATTTTTGTGATGGCAAGAGATACTTGAGGAGCTGTCTTGTCCAAGTGTCACCTTCTCTTTTGATTAAATAACTTGGATCTGTGTTGGTCTTTTCCAAGGAAAATGAGTGCCTGAGAGAGCTGAGGCCTAGGAAGGAAATGTCTGTGAAGTTTGGACATTGACTTCTGATGATTGTTGGGGTGTACATAACAGCACCTTGAGGAGGAAAGGGACTAAAGCAGCTCCATCCCTGGAAGTGTCCAAGGCCCTGTTGGACAGGGCTGGGATAAGGAAGGGTGGAATGTTTAAGGAATCTTTCAGGTCCCTCCAACCCACACCATTCCATGATTCGGTGATTGCTCTCGAGGTAATAATTCCTGCATTTACCCAGCTGCAGACTCTGGCCAGAGGGGAGCTGCAGGATGAGTGGTGTCTCCTTGTTTATGGGGCAGAGCAGCTCAAGATCCAGCGGTGTCTGTTTGGGAAAGGAGCTAAAATGAAGGCTGGAGTTTCTGGATGCTCTCTCTGGGCTGAGCAGTGCCAGAGGAGAGTGCAGCAGCTCTAAACCCAGCTACAGAGCTAAACCCAGGCAGCTTTAAGCTCTCTCTTATTTGTATGCATTTGGCTTTGATAATGGGTGGTTTTATTAATTTTCCTCTGGTGAGCACCTCTTCCAGTTGTTTCTTCCCTGGTTTTACCTGTGTACAGGATTCTTAAAGCGAAAAATACCTACTTGCTGGATTTATTGTAGTTTTTATGATACCTTACATCAGGAGCATCGTGGAACAACTTTCTAACTGTCCTCAGGCCTGTTAGAGAAGGGAAGCTGATAACCGGCAGAAATCAGGATATTAACTGCTGTAGCCAAAATAAATAAATAAAATGAATTGATGAATGAAGTTGGAACTGATTTTGAAAGGATGGTGACATGTGCATCCTCTTTTTTGCTGCAGGAGTAGCTCTTGCTGTGGAATCTCTAGAAGAGTTCTCAGCGTGAGGCTGGATAATAATGAATTAATTTATTTTTTGATAAAGTAGCAGGATTTGAGGCAGTGTGGAGTCTTTCTGGAGACCTTCCATGTGATAAAATACCACAGATAATTCCTGGGATTTAGCACTTGCTTATGGTGAAAAATAGGATTGGGTGATGTGTTCTGGACTGGTTTAGATCCTGACTGCTGGGGAGAGGACCTGAACACGTGAGTGGGACACAAATGGGTGGGAATGGTGGGAAAGGCTGTTAGCTGTCCCTGGAATAAGCAGCTGAAGCGTTGTATCCACAACTACAGCAGTTCTGGGGTGCATTCAAAGACTTCTAAGTGTAAATAAATCAGGTTTTTCAGTCTGGAGTTACTGTTGGGTAGTACAGGGCTGGCCATCCTTGAACTGTGCAAACCAGGTACAGAATGAAC
Source organism: Dasyornis broadbenti (assembly GCA_013397935.1). Taxonomy (NCBI): domain Eukaryota; kingdom Metazoa; phylum Chordata; class Aves; order Passeriformes; family Dasyornithidae; genus Dasyornis; species Dasyornis broadbenti. The sequence continues at coordinate 105,640 of VZRN01002245.1, forward strand.
TATTCCAAATACACATGAATCATTGTTAAATCACACATTTATTACATTTTGCTGTGCCTGGGTTCAAACAGATTTGAAGAGCCTCTGGCCAATTTGCTGAACGAGCAGCACCGGACGGTGAAGGAACAACTGGAGCAGCTGAGAATGAAAAAGTCCTCGATCAAACCACCCCAAGAGACTGAAAAATCAAAACCCCCAAATGAGAAGCCCCTCCAGAGCCTGGTTCTGGACAATGCCCAAAGAAAGAGGCTCCAGCAGCAAATGCAGCAGGTAATCAATGTTGTGTCTGGTGTGATCTAAGGAATATTTGCTGCGCACAGTGTGGGGCAGGGGAAGCCAAGGGCACAGCAGGACTTTGCTTCCTTCAAGGAATTAATTGGAAAAGCTCCATGTGGGTTGGAGCTTTATTGGGTGATATTCACATACCTGATTCCACATGGAAACACAATTGGAACTGAGTGAAGCAGAGCTCATTTCTTGGCATCTGTTCTCCTGTGAGATGTTGCCTTGGCTGGCTGCATTCTGTGAAAATCCTGTTTTCACCAACTTCTTTATTGCTGTCTAAGAATATTGTTCTTTATCTGGTTTGGATTCTTGTTTTTTCCTCCTGCCACCACACAAAACTGTAGGAAATCAGAAATGGGCAGTTCTGGGAGCTGAAATCATTGTTCCTAAAAAATAGTTACATATTTATTTAGGAAAAACGTTTTCTGTGTTGGTTGTTCTGAGACTTTGGCACGAAAGTTGCCTGAAGACTTCAACAGATGTTGTGTTCAAAATTTCACTAATAAACTTCCTGTCAGTAGATATTAAAGATTTCCCTCAGTTTTCTATTTCTTAAGTTTTTTTGCAGTCAGAGATTTTTTGGGGTGCTCTGGAGCTATTTTTTGTCTTTAGACTTGTGCTTTCCATTTTCTTGGATTTCTGATAAACTGAAAAAACCCAATTTGTCTGATTTTCTTCCTGAAGCATGTTCAGCTTCTGACTCAAATCCACCTCCTGGCAAGTTTCAACCCTGCGCTAAGTTCAGAGGCCAGCACCACACGGATGTTTTTGGTAAGGAATGTCTGAAATCAGAGCTCCATGAATTCAAATGATTGCTGGTCACTGGGCATACTTAGAGAGAGTAATTTAATTTCGTTAATCCCATTAAACTGAGAACTAAGGTTCTGGAAAGGGTAGGGATGAAAAAAAAAAAAGTCATGGAATCCCAGAATGGTTTGTGTTGGGAGGGACCTTGAAGCTCATCCAGTCCACCCCCTTCCATGGGCAGGGCCATTTCCCCCATCCCAGGTTGCTCCAAGCCCTGTCCAGCCTGGCCTTGGACACTTCCAGGGATGGGGAATCCACAATTCTCTGGGCACTCTGTGCCAGGGCCTCCCCACTCTCCCAACAAATCCTGTCCCTGGATTTGTGATGCCCAGAATGAAGACTTTGAAGGCTGTATTTTGCATTCCATGTGTTTGTTCCGTGCCTTCCCCCTGAAGGCCTCTCTCTGATGAGTTTCTGTGCCTGGCTTTGCAGAGCGAGCTTGGCAGCTTTGCCCGCAGCTCCACCCTGCTCCGGGTGCCCCTCAACCCCAAGTTCCAGACCATGTTCCAGCCCTGTAACTTGCAGGGGGCCCTGCAGCTTGTCGAGGATTTCCACGCCCAGGTCCCAGTGGACTGGAGCCCTCGGAAAGCTGTGAAGAAGAATGGTGAGTGAGGGGCCAGGGCAGGGAGAGCCTTGGCAGGGAGAGTTATTCCATGTGTTGTGGGAAATGCCCAGCCTGACCCTCTGGAGATGCTCTGGGGTCCCACTGTCACCACCAGAGTGTCACTGCCGGGACCGGGGCCCCTCCACAGTGACCCAGCTGTGAGGAACCCCCACGCTCCCAGCTGGTCCCAGTCAGACCAGTTCCCTCCCAGCTCAGCCCCAGCTTTCCCTGGGCTCAGTCCCAGGCTCAGGGTCCCTCCAGCCCTTGGGTGGTGGAGCAGCCACACAGAGCAGCTCCAGCTGCTGCCCCTGGGTGGGACCCTGAGCAAAGCCCCCCCGGGCTCGTGTCCCGTCTGGGGCTGAGCCAGTGGCTCCTGGGGGTCACAGTGGCCTTGGTCTTTGCCTTGCTACAGAGCAAAAGAAAAGATGGAAGGGGAACAGAATCTTACCTTTTGCTGATGTAAATTTAGGGGGGAAAACCTAGGAAATCTGCAAATTCTACAAACAGGAGGAAAGTCTCTTTGCAGTGAAAGGAGTAAAAGAAACAGCGTTTTCAAGGAGTTATGAAAAACGTTCATGCCCATCCACAGCTGTTCTTACCCGTTAATTCTTCTCACAGCAAGTGAATTCTCATGTTTGCCAAAGCAAGTGGCCTGGATTTTGGCAACGAGGAAAGTCTTCATGTACCCAGAGCTGCTGCCAGTTTGTTCCTTGAGAGCAAACCCTCCTCGGGACAAGATTGTCTTCACCAAGGCAGAGGACAAGTAGGTGCTGGAATTGTTGTACAAAATGTGTGGAAATGGGATTTGTTTGTTAAAGGAGAATTTCTGGGGTGCAGTCCTTGGGGAGAGCTGTGGCTTGGCACATCCCAGCAGTTTCCTGCCTGTTCTTATCTCCTCCCCTCCCTCTTTCCTTGTTCAGCCTGCTGGCTTTAGGGCTGAAACATTTTGAAGGGACCGAGTTCCCTAAGCCTTTGATCAGCAAATACCTCCTGCCCACCAAAACTGCCCAGCAGCTGACAGTGAGGATCAAGAACCTCAACATGAACCGAGCCCCTGACAACATCATCCGGGTAAGGGGTGCGTTCTGGGGTTTGTTCCAGCAGCTCTTGGTTCCAGGGGCCTCTTTGTGCTGACACTTCCATAAAATAAAATGTCATCCATTTGTTAACAGTGAGGATTTATCCTTTATTTACCTTACCCCTGGACTTGGCGAGTACTCAGATTATTGTTTTGACTCTTTAGAGCCCACACAGTCCTGGTACAACTCAGTAATCCTGACAAAAATTCGTACAAGTAACCTTTAGAGTAGCAAAACTTATGAGTGCTGTTAGCAGCCAGCTGGGCAATAATCCTGTCCCATAAGCTCCTGGCCACTGCCGAAGAGAAGATAAGACCCAAAACCTCATAAAACAAAATCTGCACATCTGCCTGAACCTCTGTGAGAGCAGCCAGGATGGCAGCGAGCTCCTGCTCAGCCTTGGTTATTAATTTTTGACATTTCTGTGGTAGTACCTGATTAAAGAATCACTTTATTCACACGAACACTTCCACAGAGCACAGTCCTCCTCCATCCCAGCCGCACCTGGACAGGTGACCTGCCCACGCTCACCTTGTCTGCCCTTCTCTCTGTCCCCACAGTACTACAAAAAGACAAAGCAGCTGCCCGTGCTGGTAAAGTGCTGTGAGGAAATCCAGCCCCACGAGTGGAAGCCGCCTGTGGAGAGGGAAGAGCATCGCCTGCCATTCTGGTTAAAGGTAATTTCTGCTGCCCTGCACCCCGGGCTGGAGGGTTTTGATGTTTGGTTCAGTTCTTGGGGGTTTTCCTTGTGGGTTTTTCCTTGGAGTTCCCCCAAGGAGTTGGAGGTATGGAGGCCATGCCTGTGAGTCAGTCAGGACTGAGCCTGAGGGGACAATTGGACTCAGATGCCATAAAATCCAGTTCTCTTGGTCAGCCGCTGTTACACAGGCAGGTTTCCTTCCCACAAAGTCTTGTGTTTACTACAGCATCCTTTATAAAGCAGCTCAGTCCTGTTTCTCTCAGGATCTCAGAGTCTCTTAAAGGTTTTGCTGTGTAACTCATGAATTTAAAGTGCTAGTAAGTCATCTGCAGTAGTATACAGTAAATAAAAGCCACTTGTAGAAGCAGGTTGCTGTCTGTGGCCTGCTATGGTGCTGTGTGAAGGTGGGAAGACAGAAACAGCCTCTAAATAATAAATTCCAGTAAATTCTTGCTCCCTTCAGGCAAGCTTGCCCTCCATCCGGGGGGTACTGAAGCAGCTGGCAGAAGATGCCAAGGAGACACCGGGACCAGCTGATGCAGAACCTGTCTTTTTGGGGACAGAAAAGGAACCTTCAGACACAGAACGTGATGACAAATACCCTCTGCTGATGCCCAAGGGGCTCGTGCTGACCCTGAAGCCTTTGGCCAACTGGTTCTCCAGGAGGGCCTGGAGGAGGCAGAGGTCATCGGCCCTGAAACCCGTCCTGATCTGCCCCAGTCCCTGTCTGCAGCCCAGCTCCAACCCCGTCAACATCCAGAAATCGGTGAAGCTGTCCCGGTCAGAGGCTCCCCCCAGCAAAGTCCTGGTCCAGGTCCCCAGGCCCATTCAGCCGGCGCCGGTTGTGCCCGCAGTGCAGCCCCTGAACGTTCCCGCAGTGGTGGGAGCTGGGGATGGCTTGGAATTCCAGAATGTGCTTTCCACTGCCCAAGCAGACTCCAGACAAGCTTTCCCAGCTGCTGTACCCTCAGCTCTGGTGTCCTCAGAGCCGGTGACTTTCCAGCCCAAGCTGATGCTGCCGGCTTTGGCCGGGGCAAAAATGCGCAAACCTTGCGTGCGTAAGGGCTACCAGAGGAAAAAAGGGACAAAATCTGCCCCACTGATAAAACCTTCCCCTCTGATCCAGCCCTCCCCTGTCATCCTGACTGTCCCTGCCACCACAGTGAAGGTGGTGAACATAGGCAATGGCTGCAACATGATCCAGCCCCTCAACACGGCCGTCGGCCGAGGCACTCAGGCCATTCCGGTCACAACCTTGCTGGTGAATCCATCCACGTTCCCGTGTCCATTAAATCAGCCTCTGGTGACCTCTTCCATCCCATCACTGATCGTCTCTCCCAACCCTGTTGGTCTCTCTGCACCTTCTGCAGGTGAAGGTGAGGAGCAGCTGACCCTGGTCCCTGCTCCCGGTGCCTTTCCCACGGCCGAGCCCAAGGCAGAGCCCCCCGAGCTCTTCGTTCCCTGCTCTGCCGTCTCCCCCAAGGAGGAGTGTGGGACAAATCCTGCCCCTTCCCACGAGGGCGGTCAGGACAAGGGGAGCAAGAGTGACTGCTGCAGCTGGGCAGTGGGAGAGGGAGCTGGGAACACCTCAGAGCCACTGCCCATGGACCTCTTGCCTCACTTGGAAGATCCTGACGAAACGGTGAAAATGGAGTCCGAGGATTCAAGCGATTCTCCCAAAGAAGGAAATCCAGCACAGAAGAGGGATCTTTTATGTGCTGAGGTGAAAGAGGAGCTCATGCTGGGCCTTGGCCAGGAGCTGAGCATGGAGGCTGCCTGTGCCTGTGGGGATGACCCCAAGAAGGAGCACGGTCCCTGTGAGGAGAAGGGGGAGGAGGAATGCCGGGCTCTGCCGTCCCCTCCCCGCGGGGAGCAGCAGGGGGAGGCAGGGGCGGCTGCTGGGCCCCCAGGGAGCAGTGACTCCCCAAAGAACCCCCCTTACCCAGCAGAGGGGGAGGCAGAGTTCAGCAGCCCCCCGGGGAGACCAGAGGACTCGTCCAGCATCGATGGTCAGTCCGTGGGGACACCAGCTGGCCCCGAGGCTGGAGGAGAGAGGGAAGGGCAAGAAGAAGAGGAAGAAGATGACTTTGATGATTTTACACAAGATGAGGATGAGGAAATGTCATCAGCCTCGGAAGAGTCTGTTCTGTCAGTGCCGGAACTGCAGGTAAAGACAAACAAAACTTTAAACCGCTTAATGGCAACTCTGGGTGTCCTGAAATCCATTCCCAATCCCACTGGGAATCCTCTTGGGAAGGTGGGCTGGTAACTCTGTAATAGCCTGGCATTGTGCTGGTCACAGAGAAATCAGACACCACGTTTTTCTGAGCAGATTTTAAGCCCAGACTGAGGGAATATATTGCAAATATGCAGATTTAAACTCTGCTGACCTACAAGGACTCCTCAATGAGGCCTCTTTTTAAGAAGTACTTTAAGTGAAATTTATTTTCCAGGTCACAATTCCAGCAAGCCTTTAAGAGCTAGGATGATCATTAAGAAATCGTTAAGGAATCCCTTTAAACTAAAGTTTAATCTGCTAAATGGCAAATGCTGAAATTTCATTTTGCAGGATACAGTTTTAGGCAGCTCTGGGGATGTTTGAATTCTGTTCCTTAACAGAATCCTTCGGTTGGGCAGGTGCTGAGCTGTGAAATTGGCTGTTGGAGTCGTGGTGCAGTGAGGGAGCTGCTGAATGATATTAAATCAAACAAGAAAATAATACAATGTGATTTTTTTCTGATGTTGTTGCTTTCTAAGGAGACAATGGAAAAACTCACTTGGCTTGCAACAGAGAGACGTTTGAGCCAAGAAGGAGATTCTGAGGAGGAGAATTCCCAGGAAGAGAACTCTGAGCCTGAGGAAGAGGAGGAGGAGGAAGGGGAAGGAATAGAGAGTTTGCAGAAAGATGATGAAATATGTGGAGATACATCAGAGGAGCCTAAATCTGCCTTCACAACGGCCAAGGCAGCTTCCCCACAGGTGGAAGCCCACAGGATGCCAGCAGGTGAGTGCTGTGGGGTTTTTTGGACACAGGGAGTGGGGAAGTAGAGCTGCTCTCTGCAGGGAAAACCGAACAGTGGGGATGCTGTCTGGGTTTAATTTCACTGATGGATCTGAGCCAAGCAGTGCTTTCCAGCTGGAAATGGAACTTTGGGACCCGCTCACAGCTCTGTAAAAACAGTCTTGTGCACATGAGCCAAGGGTCTTTAGTCTGCATTTCTGCCTCAAGAATTTGCAGACAAATCTGTGGTTTGTGTCAGGTCATACCCAATACCTATAGCAAAACAATATTAAATAGTCACATCTTTGCTAAGTTGAATTTTGTGTTGTGAGATCACGTTGGGGAAAGAGAAGTGAAACAAAACTAAAGCTTAAGAGGATCCAGCAGGTGGTAAATGAGCTTGGGCAGTGAACCTTGGGGAGGGGACCTCAGCCCCTTAGACCAACAGATTCCTAATCCTAAAGCCACAGAAACCTGGATGTAGCCCCTCTTAGTACCCTGTTTCTTTCCCTGTGGTGTGACACCAGGCATTACCTGTGATTTTAACAATTATGTAAATAATAAGCTTAAAGAATAATTTGCAGAGTTAACAGCGAGCTCTGGTGCTCCTGTTGTACCTCTGTTCCCCCCATGATGGTTCTGCCTGGTGTGCAGGATTCTGTTTGTTCCAAGAAAAGCTGGGATGGCCCTGTGGCTGCACCCAGAGATTTTTCCTGTCAGTGGAAACAAGCAGCCAATTTAAGATGCTGGGATTTAAGACTCATGGGAAGTGTGTTTCTCCTACACTTCCAGGGGAGCACAGACAGGAACTCAGCACTGACTCTGAAAGCTGCTTTTCTGTTGGAATATTGCCCTCGTGCTCCCTGTGCCACCACCTCACCTTGTGCTCCTCCACAGGAGAGAACCTGAAAGCCCCTGGGAAGAGCAGGAGCTCCCACAGAACTAGGAACAAGCGGGGCCGGGCTCGTGCCAGCAAAGACACCTCCAAGCTGCTCCTGCTGTATGACGAGGACATCCTGGAGAGGGATCCCCTCCGCGAGCAGAAGGACCTGGCCTTTGCCCAGGCCTACCTGACCAGGGTAAGGCAGCCCAGGAACAGGAATATCAGAGATTTGGGGTCCTCTGACACAGAACTGAGCCACGGGGCTGCCACTTCTGACTGGGAATACTGGTCTGGCCGGGGTGGAGTTGTTTCTTCATATACTCCATGTGTGGTGCTTTGCTTCCCAAACTGTCTCTGTCTTGAGCTGTGACTTTTTCTGCTTTTGCTCTTCCTCCTCCCTCCCCTATCCTGAATGAGGGAGCTGGAAGTGAAGGAGTGAAGGACTGAGGGTGCTCAGCTGCTGCACCCAGTCCACAGCACCAGAACCTTCTGAATTTCTCAGCTTCACAGTCTGGATTGGGATCCCTTCTTTCGTGAGCAGCTCCGGTTTATTTTTAGGAAGAGGCTTGGTTGCCTCAACAAAATTCCAAACACTGTGTAAATTCTGTGTAGAGGAGATAAAAAATTACTAGATTAAAAGTATTTAGGGATAAACTCTTCTCTGTGAGAGTGGAGAGGGCCTGGCACAGGGTGCCCAGAGCAGCTGTGGCTGCCCCTGGATCCCTGGCAGAGTCCAAGGCCAGGCTGGACAGGGCTTGGAGCAGCCTGGGGCAGTGGGAGGTGTCCCTGCCCACGGCAGGGGGTGGGAATGAGTTGAGCTTTAAGAACCCTTCCAACACAAGATATTCTGTGATTAAATTGTTTTCCTCCTGGATGTTACCAAACCCTGCTGCTCCCCCCAGGTCCGTGAAACCCTGCAGCACATCCCAGGGAAATACGAGGATTTTCTCCGCGTCATCTACGAGTTTGAGATCAGCACAGACAAACGAACTGCTGTGGATCTCTATTCCACCCTGCAGAAACTGCTGCACGACTGGCCACAGCTGCTCACGGATTTTGCTGCCTTTCTTTTGCCAGAGCAAGCTTTGGAGTGTGGGCTGGTAGGTAGAATGAAAGGAGGAGGCCAGATTTTAAGCAACGTGAATGCTTGTGGGATGCTTGTGAATGCTTTCTTCCTAGGGCAAGAAAGGCAAACAGCTGGTAAATCTCTCGCTTACCTTGCTGCTTTTATTAATCAGAATTGGAAAGTTTGGTGTTCTTTGTAAATCCCTGCTCAGTGTGACTGTGGAGGATCAGCCTTTCCCACTTCCAGCACGCCTGACTGCAAAGACAACGTGGAGCAAACTGTGGTTCCCCTGTCTCCAAATCTTCCTTCCACTTGGTAGGATAGAGGGTTTCAGCTGTTCCATTCTTTCTGGATTTCCCTATCTTTTGTGCAAAGCCAAACTTTATAGCTCGTGTAAGTATTGATTATACCAAGTGTTGTTTCTCTTCCTCTGCCTCTTCCCGGTTTTGCCAAGGGCATCAATACCATGGAAAACAAAGACCAGGGCAGGAATTCTGTAGCTTGTTTAAATCAATTCGAGATGCTTGGGAATATGTGCTTGAACGTGAGGGTGAATCTTTTTCTTTTGGCCAGTTTGAGGAGCAGCAAGCCTTCGAAAAGAGCCGCAAGTTCCTCAGGCAGCTGGAGATCTGCTTTGCTGAGAATCCTGCCCACCACCAGAAAATCATCAAAGTCCTGCAGAGCTGTGCAGACTGCCTGCCCCAGGAGATTGCAGAGGTAACCAGGGACCCCTTTTCTCCCAGTCTTGGTGCAGTCTGCCAGCCTGAGTCCCTGTCCATGTCCTGCTCCTGGACACCACGGGAGTTTGCTGAACACGTTCTCCCTTTTAGGGGTACAGCTCAAATTCCTGGAGTCACAGAATGATTTGGGGTGCAAAGGACCTTAAAGTCCATCTTATTCCTTCCCCTGCCATGGACAGGGAAACTTTCCACTAGCCCAGGTTTCTCCAAGCCCCATCCAACCTGGTCTTGGATTCCAGGGGAATTGGAGCTGCCTCTCCAAGATGCTGCACAGTCGATGCCCTGTGTGTTTCCTCTCTCCCACCTCCACCTTGCCTTTATCCCCTTGCAGGTGAAGTTTTAGCTTGGTGCCTCCTGCAGATCTGCCTGGAATTCTGGAGGGATATTTCTGTGCTGATATGATAGCTGGGTGTGGAATGATCTCAGAATATTCAGGAAGTTGTAGCCATGCAAGCACCAACTTCCACGCTGGAGCTGTAACGAGCCGTGATGCCCCATTTGCTCTGAGAATCCTTCAGAGGACCATGGGATGACGTGGAATGAGACTCATTTTCTCTGGAATTCTCTCTTCCAGCTGAAGACCCAAATGTGGCAGCTGTTGAAGGGACACGACCACTTGCAGGATGAGTTCTCCCTTTTCTTTGATCACCTAAGACCCTCAGCCAGTCGCATGGGAGATTTTGAGGAGATCAACTGGACCGAAGAGAAGGAATACGAGGTGGAGCAGTCTTTTCCCTAAAACCAGAAAAGATAAAAGCAGAGATAAGAAACATTTTTGAGCTGGAGTAACTCAAAAAGAGGCTGCAACTCCAGGGAGAGGGAAGCAGTGGGGTGGGAGAGCTGCTGGTGGACCGAAGCAAACTCTTCGTATTTTTGAATAGGATTTGTGTCTCTGGGGAAAACAAAGCCTGGTCGGCTGAGAGCAGCTGCTGTGTGTTCGTTTCATTGCAGTTTGATGGGTTTGAAGAGGTGTCTCTGCCAGACGTAGAAGAGGAGGATGAGCCACCCAAGATTCACGGAGCCGCCAGAAACAAGAAACGGAAAGAGATTGGAGGCCAGCACCACGACAAGGTGGGCCTGGGGTGTATCCCTGCTATTTCTGACTCTGAGCATGTCCATGGGGATAAACTGTCTTACTGAGAGACGTGGCAACAACCTCACAAAGGTGGGAGAAACGGGATTGGGATGTTTCTGTTGCGCTTTGCGTGCCATCACCGCTTCAGTTCTCTGCGGGCGTCGCAGCCCCCCATGTTCGCCCCTGTTCTCTGTGTGTCTGCCAGCTGGAGAATGCCTGTCAGCTGGAGTATGTCTGTTTCCAGGAGGTCGAGTGGGTAGATGGGATGAAGGAATGTTCATGTTCCTGCCATGAAGGGAGTAGCGATCTCAAGCTAAAGAAAAGCAAAAGGAGGAGCTGCAGCCATTGTAGTAGTAAGGTTAGTGGAGAGGCCTGGAGTGCCCAGGGGCACGTGGAGTCCTGCCGAGTCTCCCTGGTGTGATGATCCTTGGGCCTCGTCTCCCAAGCGCTGGGGTGAGGAAGGAAATCAATCCAAAGGTGCCCAGTGGTGCCTCCCTGTCTGGAGCTCTGACTGCACCTGCCTGGCCTTCTCTCCTTGTCACTTTCTACTGCCCCTCCTTGCTCTGCTGAACATTGTCATTTTTTGCTGTTTTTTTGGGTTAAGAATAAGCTTTTGGAGTGGAAGATGCTGGCGTGGCCACTATGAAAGACCCTATGTGAAAAGACCCGTACCTGTTCACGATAATAAATACGATTCAGCTTTCTAAAGCAAACAATGCCAAAGTGAAGCCTTTGGCAGGGCCAGGAATACCTGGGAGGCAAAAGCTGAGGTGTGGTTGGGGTGGACAGACCACGTGTGTGATTGTGCCTTTGGGTTGGTTTGCAGGTGTGCGACAACAAATTGTATAAAAATAAAGATTCGCAAGAGCTGCCTGCGAGCCTTGCTCAGCAAGAATCAAGTCCCCAGCCGGAAGGGAAGGATCCTGGAATGTCTAAGGAACCTGCAGAAGAAAGCCTGGAGAGCAGAGACGAGGGAGAGGATGTCCAGAGCAGAACAAAACCTGTCTCCAGGAAAGTGGACTCTGTGTCTTCAGGTGTGTGGAGGTTTTGTGCCCAGTAGAGAGTGGAATCCTCTCCACACAAATGAGCTGAGGTTTAGGACTGTCTCAGGCAGTCTCTTATACTTATAAATACTTCTATATATATATATACTTACATATATAATTATAGTTATATACGTGTATATATAGTATATATATACTTACGTACTTTTTAATATATATATATACTTATTATACTCTTATTGAGTATAATAACAACTTGTAATCATCTTCTTTTCACTTTTTTTCGCTTGTTCCTCCACTCTGGGTGCTCTAAACCTGTCGAGCATTCCCTTCAACAGAACCTTTCCTGCCTAGAGAGAATTCTCCCCTTCTCACCACGATTGCTCCATTTAAGCTTCTCTTGCCCAGATCCTGATCCAGTCTCCAGTTTGTGCTGCTGGTTCTTTTCCAGTTTCCACTTCAGCACAGCAATTCAGAACCACCAGCTCTCTGATCTGCCTTCAGACAATCTCTGTGGTGCTGGTTTGTCCTCCAGTCTGCCACAGACAAGGAGAAACGCAGTTATTTCAGGATAAACAACCCGAGGGCGATCTGTGAGGCAGGGCTCAGCTCATGCTGCTGTTGGGGACAACACACAGTTACATACAGGAGTTGAAATGTGGTCTGGCTTTGTACCCAGGGTGCCAGGAGCAGCAGTGGCTGTTCCACTGGAGAGGTTTGCTCTGGGCAATGCAGTTTTTAGATCCTCATCACTTCACACAGCAGCTGGTTTTAGCAACCCACAGTGGTGAAGAAAATTGGCTGGAGATTATCTTCTTTGAAGTACAGGGTGGGTAAAGCACAGGCAGAATCACAAAGCTGCTCCCAGTCTTTCCTCGTGTGCAGCATTAGGCTCTAGAGCAGTTAAATAAAAATCTCTTTAAATTCAGGGAATGGAGGCTCCAGGAGTTTTTCTTAACAGCTTCTCTCACCTTGTTTGGGTTTCTTGCCAGGATTGCACCTGGAAGGAAGGGTGGCCTCCAGCAGACCTGGATCGTGTGACAGAGCTGCCCCTGCTGATGCCCAGGCTCCAGAAGCAGCTGCCAGTGCAGGTGTGGATGCTGCCAAGGACGGGGACTCTGCTGCCGCTGGCCCCAGCTGGACACAGCTACAAAAAGCTGCTCTAAAACTACCTCAAGAAACCAAAGACTGCCCTTGCACTAAGGGACTCAACCAGCAACCTGGAGGGAATGCAGAGGCTTCCCTGGGGCTGAGCAGGGACCTGCTGCTCTCTGGTCACTCTGCTGCAGCAAAAGGGTCAGCAGGACCTCGCCCCTCCTGTGGACAGAGCCCGTGTCAGACTGAGGGGCTCCATTCTGCTTCAGCAGAGCAGCTCAGGGGCTCTGCTATTGCTTCAGGAGGTGGCAAAGAACTTGAGGAACCATCTTTGCCCCTGGAAGGAAAAGCTGAAGCAAAGCAGGGCTGGATCACAACGGGCAGCAAACCAACACCGGGTAAGAGCTGCAGCTCAGGGGCCCCCGGCGGCTGCAGTTTGGAGACAGAGGACAGAGGCTGCGCTGGAGATGCTCCCGAGGGCAGGTCAAAGTCACACGCAAACAACTGCTTCCAGGTGCATCAGCATCCTGAGCAGCTGGAGCCCCGAGTGGGCACAGCCTCCCCGGGGCACAGGGAGGAGGAGCAGCAGCAGCAGCGAGTGACAGAGGCCACCGTTTGTGCCAAGAACAGCAAAGTCAGCTCCACTGGCGAGAAGGTTGTGCTCTGGACCAGGTACTTTTCCCTGACCTCCTGCATCCTTCCTGTGTCTGGCTCCAGCTTTCACTGGATCCTCTTTTCATTTTGTGTTCCCATTTTCTGCCCCTTCCCTTTGAACATTCCTCTGACCACAGTCCATCAGTTTGGCCCCATGACAGCACTGGCTGCTCCTCCCAGGGAGCTTTTCAGGCTGGGAAAGAAGCTTTTTTTCTCCTTCAGAAAACCTAAAACTGGGCTAAAAGAGCTCTGCTTGGAGATGGGTCCTGGGATTGGGGGTGGTAGGAGGTGTAAAGGAAGGAGGTGTAAAGGGGTTGTGCTGAGCTGGGAACGGGGCTAGGGTGGCTGGAGTCTGGCACTGGCCTTGGGCTGCTTTCACAGAGGTTTGTTTTGCAGGGAGGCTGACAGAGTCATCCTGACCACCTGCCAGGAGAAGGGAGCCCACCTGGACACCTTCCACGCCATCTCCCAGAAACTGGGCAACAAGACAGCGAGTGAGGTGAGCTCCTGCCTGCTCCAGGGAATGGGAGAGGGGCTGGAAGGAAGGGAAGCGGGGAGGTGCTGTTCAATCAGTCTCCCAAACTTCAGTTTGGTGAAAAATCATTCCCATTACAAATCAAGAAGATCAGAACCAAAACAAACCCTGATCTGTTCTGGTGGAGCCAAAAATCCCACGTGCCCTGGTGCTGCTGACAGGGTTACCATTGATATTTGAGCCACTCGTTTGGTACCGGAGTTGTTCCACTTTCGGGTTTTCACCCTCCTGTTTCCATACAAAGAATCTGGTTTTGTCTCTGAATATTCCCAAACTGCCAGATTCTACTGTTCTTCCAGAGAAAATAACCCAGTGCTCTTCCATTTCCCTTCCTTTATGAGTGAATCTTGATTGAAATGCCATTGCGGTGTTTATTTTTTTTATTGTTACAAAACACCTGAACTTTGTAATACAAAATTCCAGTGCCATGACACCTCTTAGGTCACTTGCCATCCTGGATTTCCCTTGCTCTCCAGGTATCCCACAGGTTCAGGGAACTGATGAGGCTGTTCCACACGTCCTGTGATGCGAGCTCTGAGGATGAGGAGGATGCCACCAGTACCAGTAACACAGACCAGTTGTCAGACAAAGATCTTCTGCTTTCTGAGGAAGAACCTGATGACTGAGGTGATAAACTACTGACTGCACCACAAGAGGTTTTTTTGCCAGTTTGCTGCTAGACAGGTGCTGTGGAAAAATGTTTGCACAGGTACTTGAGACAGCACCTTCCTTCTTTCTGTTCCCTTTCCTGCTCCACTTCTGATGAGCTGCACTTCCAGCCCGTCCCAAGCCAAAGGCAGGAAGCAAGATGAGAACATTCTCTAGAACATCCCTGGGGAGCTTCAGCCACGAAGTAACAGAGCTGAAGCTTGTGGACACTGACCTGGCCTTGGGGTGAAGGTTGGGCCCAGCAGCCTTTCACCAGAATCTGTAAATATTGTACCCTAAGATGTCAGTTTTCATGTGGAACAAACACATGAGTTTTTCTAAGTTCTCCCCTGGTGTTGATTGTATGTGAGATAGTTACAATCTGAATTCTGTATTTATTGCGTGGGTTTATTCGAACGGGCAGAGCAAATCCCCTTTGCACAATTGAAAGAAACCCAACCAAAACATAAAATCAGCCCCCAAAAAAGGGCAGCTTTCCTCCTTTACAAGACAGCTGTGAGCAGCAGGAGAACTTAGGCCAGAAGTAAGATTTTGGTGCAATGAGAAGAAAGCAGCAGCTGGGCCATCTCCAAATCCATTCCCTTTATTTTGGGAGTGATCTTCAAAGCCACTCTCACTTCACTACCCCCAGTAATAATGGGTTAGTCTGAGTCTGCTTCATCCTCAGATCCATCTGCTCCAAACCCTGTTTCGTAACACTGGGACAGAGTCTTTAGCTCCTCCAGGGCCTCCTGGAAGTCGTCCTGCTCCACTCCAGCCGTGAAGAAGCTGCTCCAGCGCTGCACGTTCCGCACCCGCAGGTCCCGGCACAGCCCTGAGAGCAGCGAGTGCAGCACGGGGGAGCTCTGCAGGGCTGCCAGCACGGGGATGCTCTCAACACCTGCAGCGTTAGGGACACACCAGGCCTTAAATACTCACCAAAATCTCGCTCCCTGCCCTGTTGCACTTCATAAGTTGCCTTACTTGACCTCAGCTGCTCCACACTCATAACTTGTGCCCTCAAACACTCTGGACTGGATCGGTTTGTTATTTTTGTAATAACTTCTACCTCTGTTAGGCCCTGATCCGTGTGCTGCAGAATTTAAGGGGCACTCATTACCTGCTGAGGAGTAACCCTGAGCTTTGTCTGGGAGGAAGCCTCGTCTGGTCAGGAGGGGAGAGAAGAACTGGGGGAAGGGAGGCCGGGTGTCACAGGGCTGCTGGAGCACGTGGGATGTACTGCGAGGAAGAGGTGAAGAAAGTCACCCAGAGCTCCCCAAGTGTTCCCTGCTCTAAACCAGCCCCCCCTGCCTGTACCCACCTGAAGGCTCCCGGGAATTGGGTGTGGAAGAACTGCTGGAGCACCTGCTCCGGGCTCTCACAGCTGTGTAGGGGGGACTGAGGCTGGCCCGGGCAGCTGCTGCAAAGGAAATTCAGGGTTTTCCAGCCTGAAACCATCCCTGACTCAGCTGCTTTTTAGCTGTTTTGCTCTAAAATTAGTAGCACTCAGTCACTAGACTGTTCCTCCCTTCAGCTGCCTCACGGAATGGAGGGATCATGGATGCCTCCAGTGAGGAATCACGGCTGGGGAGAGCCGGAGCTCCTGCACGGGAAGTGCAGTTCAAATGCTGATTTACCTGGCAGGCCTCTCTTTGCAAACTCCTCGTAGCACAACAGACTGAGCAAAACAGCAGCTGACCTTTTGCTCCCTCCACGAGGACAGAAGCTTCCAGGGCACGTCCTGCTGGTGGGCACTTAAAATATCGGGGAGCGAGGAGCCAGAGAAGGCAGGGAAGGGAAGAGCTGCCCACGCAGCCACAACCTGGAGGCAGAGGGGTGACAAGAGTCTGGAATGCACTCCTGGCAGTGGGGATGTGCAGAGCAGCTGGAACAGCTGGAAGGTGCCCTCACCTTCCTCCCAGAGAAAGTGAGGGAGTCAGCGAAGTGCATCATGGAGCCCTGGGAGGACCAGAGCCGGTAGGGAGCCGTGAGGGTGTCGAGTGCTGCTGCCAGAATGGCGCTGCTGTGGTAGTTCAGGGATGCCTGGGGAGGAGACAAATGCAGAAATTACAGCACAGGTCACCCCTTCCTTAACCCTTAACATAAATACACAAAGTTTTGTCTATTTAACTTCATCAGATTGTAAATTGTGCCTTTCAAAGAGGTGTTTAACAGTTATTTCAGGGTTGGGATGAGCAGCCAGTGTAACTAATTCTAGCCCAGCTGTTTGCTACTAAATGCTTCGGTGCCAGTTTCCTTATCTTTTTTTGGCTCCTTAGGGCTCCAGCAGGGCCAGAGTTACTCCATGCTTGGAGAAAAATGTAGTAAAGCCTTTTTTTTTTTTTTCAGTGCCAATGCTGCAGGCAGCACCTTACCAAAGCACCCCAGCAGAAAGCACAGCAGCCAAGGAAAGGTGTTAATATTTTAGGAATTTAGGAATTAAAATATTATTTATATTTAGTAGGAAGAAAACTATGGAAATTAAAAGCTGGCAGCTTAGTCCCAGTGAAAAAGCAGGAAGAGCTCTCTGCTGAGCAGGGAGCAGCAGGAAAAACCACCAAACCACAGAGCTGCAGAAAACATTTTGAGAGAGGTAAAGCTGCAAGAGCTCAAAGCCAAGCACGGTGGGTGACTCCAATCCAGGACTTACATTGTATTTTATGTATGGAAATGTAACAGGAGGTTGTGGCTTGATTCCCAAACTCCCACTGAGGGACAGGGGGCAGAAGAGCGAGCTGTGACGGGAGAGGTGGGCAATGCCCAGGGCCGTGTTCATCAGTCTGTAGAAACTCTTCTGAGGGTCCTGGGGGCAAAAAATCCAACCATTGGAAGCTTAAAGGGCAGACAAGAACCTGTCAAACCCAGGCTGGGCACCTGTTCCTGGTTGTCCCCATGGTTTACTCACTCCCACGTTACTCAGGACGGGAGTCAGGCCCCAGGTCAGGATCCCTTTCCGGGAATACTCGTCGTGGAGCAGCTCTGTCACCTTGGCACCAACTCCAGAGAATCCATTGTGGAGGTCACAGAGGACTTGAAACCCCTGTGTGAAACAATGGCAGCGTTTCAGATTCTACTTAATCTTGAGCAGAAAGTTTCCTGAAAGCAAAGGGAGCTTGGATAAGCTGTGCACCTGCAGGTAATCACACTCTTCAACAAAGAAGTGCAGCCGATCTTCCAAGTCCTCCACGCAGGCAGGGTCCTGCAGGAGACTTTCACCTTGTCCAAAGGCTTCGAGACAACCACAATCCCTAAGGAAAAAAGGGGGAAAGAGTTTATTCTGTGCCCTTTTCATTACTCCTTGAAGGCAAAACTGAGCTCCTGTTTTGGATTCTGGACCAAACCCCTGTCCATACCCATCGTGCAGGTACTGACGGATCACGTAGACACTGTTGGGGTGCAGGTGCACGTTGAGGTAATCGGACCAGAGCCGCACAGAGGGAGCGTCCTGGGACCCTGCAGGAGAAGCTGCAGCTGCAGGGAGACAGATGGGAGAGCAAAGGTCCTTTCAGCTCTGAGCATCCCCGTGACACACAAATCACTTTATTAATGTGTGCAGTGTTTTAGTCCATTTGCTGCTCTGACCCATCTGTCTCTAAGCCAAGCAGTCTTATCCCCTAGTTTTACTTCTCCTTGTTCACTAACGCGTTGTCCCACAGCAGAGACCGGGGAATTCCGCCTTTCTGGAACTCCGATCCCAGCGAATGACCCGAACCCACCTGGCCCCGCAGCGCCGGGATTCCCCTTCCCGTCCCCGGCAGCGTCTCCCTGAGGGAACAATCCCGGCGCGGTGGTCACGGGGCGCTTCGCCTCGTCCCCGCTCGTGTCCCGGGCAGGGAGCGGTGCGGGCCCCGCTCACCCCGCGGCTCCCGCTGTCCCGCGGCGCGCAGCCCCGGCCCGGGGCGCGGTCCCGGTAATCGGCTACGGCCCCGTCCCTGCGACACAAAGCGTGGGCAGCTGCGGCGGCCCCGTCCCCTCCTGTGCCCTCCCGTCCCGCCCCGCACTCACCAGGTCACCGGCGGCTCCGTGCCCGCCCCGTCGGGTCCGAGCGCACCCACGCCGCCTGTAAGAGAGCCCGGTGACGGCGGGGCCGCCCGGTG
>VZRN01002245.1:124032-138654 GCA_013397935.1 Dasyornis broadbenti
GGCGGGGCTGCGCAGCGCGGCGGCCTGCAGGGAACGGCGAGCAACGGGGGAAGCAGAGATCAGAGCGAACCTCGGTCCCGGCCCGACCTCCCTCCCGTCCCGTGCCCCCCGCACCTGCAGCCCCCACCAGTGCGCGCCCACACAGCCCGAGTAGTGCCCGAGCTGCAGCGTAACCGCCTCCCCCGACATCGCCGCGCGGCCCTGCCGCAGGAACCGGGAGCGCGTCACGGCCGGACCCGCCCCGGACGGGCGGGGACGCGAGCGGGGCGGGAATGTGCGCCAAACACGGCCACGGGCACGGACACGGCGGGGAGTGGAGCCTTTATTGCGCTATAGGGGCCCCGCCAGCCGGTCCAGCTGCTGCGGGTTGGAGCCGCTCAGGAACTGCAGCTCCGCCTTTCCGTCCTCCGTGTGCGCTGCGAGGGAGAGACAGAGACACAGACTGAGGGATTGAGGGAGACAACGGGAGCGGAGGGCGCGGGCTCTGGCACCGCAGGGCGGGCACAGCCCCGGGTCCCCCCAGCCGTGCACTGACCTTTCTCGTGCTGCAGCCACTTGCGCTCCAGGTAGTAGCCGTAGCAGCTCTCGAACTCCCTCGGGCTGTAGTTGGAGACCGGGATGGGCACAAAGGGGTCCAAGGCGTCAAAGCCCTCCTGGAAAGGGAGGTTGGCCTGAGTCGGTGGTGGGAACATGGCCCAGGCACCTGGGAGCTCAACGGAGCTCAGTCTTAGAATCATGGAATAGCCAGAGTTGGAAGGGACCCACAAGGATCCTGGCCCTGCCCAGACACCCCAACCCCACCCTGTGCATCCCTGGCAGCGCTGCCCAAACGCTCCTGGAGCTCTGGCAGCCTCAGGGCCAAGCCCATTCCCTGGGGCACCTGGGCAGTGCCCAGCACCCTCTGGGGGAAGAACCTTTCCCTGATCTCCAACCTAAACCTCCCTTAAGACAGCTCCAGCTGTTCCCTGGGCTCCTGTCCTGGTCACAGAAAGCAGAGATTGGAACTGCCCCTCGGGAGGAAGCTGCAGGCCTCCCATCAGTCTCCTCCAGCTGAACAAACCAAGTGCCCTCAGATGCTCCTCATTCTCCAGAGCCTTCACCATCTTCGTGTCCCTCCTTTGGACATTCTTGAGCAGCTTTAGACCTTTCTTAGATTGTGATGCCCAAGCTGCCCCCAGGACAGGAGGTGAGGCTGCCCCAGCCCGGAGCAGGGACAATCCCGAGTGCCTGACATCCCAGGACACTGCTGGCTCCCCTGGCTGTCAGGGCACTGATGACCCAAAGGTGTGAGTGTGATCCAGAGACTCTGAACAGTGTCCCCTTGAACAGAACCAGGTCACCAACCAGATTTTTGCTCCTTTCCCAATGTGAAGAGGGAAAAAACCCAAAAGAAGCCGTGACTCACCTTTCCCAGCAGCTCCTGGGGAGTGTAGGCTGAGCTGGGTTTGAAGAGTGAGCCAGTCTGACTGAGGGTAGTCACAATGGCACCTCCTCTCTGGAAGGCAGATCAGAAATAAAAACCCTGTTAACTGCAAAACCCAGCGCTGGTTTAGGATCAGCCCCTGAGGCATCTTCTTCCTGGAGGATGGAGCTGCTGAGCAAGGCCAGAGGAGGCCATGAAGGTTCCATGATGGAGCCCCTCTGCTCTGGAGCTGGGCTGGGAGAGCTGGGGGGGTTCACTTGGAGAAGGGGAGGCTCCAGGGAGACCTCAGAGCCCCTTCCAGGACCTAAAGGGTCTCCAGGAGAGCTGGAGAGGGACTGGGGACAAGGGGTGGAGGGACAGGACAAGGAGGAATGGCTTCACTCTAACAGGACAGGGATAGATGGGATATTGGGAAGGAATTGTTCTCTGTGAGGGTGGGGAGGCCCTGGCACAGGGTGCCCAGAGCAGCTGTGGCTGCCCCTGGATCCCTGGAAGTGTCCAAGGCCAGGTCGGATGGAGCTTGGAGCAACCTGGGATGGTGGAAGATGTCCCTGCCCATGGCAGAGGGGTGGAACTGAGTGATCCTTAAGGTCCCGTTCTGGGATTCTGTGATTCTTCCAAAATTCTACAAGATGGACTTCTTATGCTCCTGACCACACTAATCCTGGCTGCTCCAAGTCCATGTGAGCACAGGGAATACCCAGCTCGTGTTCCCAGAGCTGGCATTAAAACTTTTCCTATCTATGATGTTTTCTATGCAAACAAGTGAAATAGTTTAAAAAGGACTTTCCTGTATACTTTTAAAGCCTACTTGTTCTAGCTCTGAGCATCCAGGAGACTAAAACAGTAGCAGGAAGAGTTGACCTCCTACAGCAAAATGTTCAGAAACTAAAAGTTCTCCTTAGTTCAAAAAATCATAACTCAAAATGTCCCAAGGGCTATCGAACACCTCTAGCTCAGGGTCCTGCAGTGGAGCATGGCACAGGAATTAGGAAATGCTGTTACAGATTTGTTCTCCTTCAGGTGGTGTCAGAGACACTGATGAGACACTGGTGCTGCACCTGTGCTCTCCTTGAGGGGCTGCTGGGAATGACACAGCCAAAGGCAGAGCCTGGAACTCACCCAGTCGTTCGTCACCATCTTCCGCAGGTTGTGCACCAGCGTCAGCTCCTCTGGAGAAACCTGGTGGAGATTGGCTGCATCACTTCTCTGTTGCCAGCAGCTTCTCTCTGAGACACGAATTCCCCTCCCCTCCTCCCAATTAGACTGGCAGGATCATTTGTATCCTTCAGGCACGTTTTTCCTTTGCTTCTCTTTAGCCCTGCAGCATCGAGCCTGAGTCACGCTGCACTGAGCAGGCCCTGCCTCTCCAACAACACCCACCTGCACTTCTGTCTCAGGCAGAGACACTACAAATGCAGTAAAAACTGTCTAAAGCACACTGTGAACCTTGCAGGCCCCTCCAAAGCCAAATGAACGTTTTCAGGGATCACTGCAGAACTCAAACGGAACAAGGTGCCCTCCCTGCTCCCCTCTGCAGGAATCAGGGCTCTCCTCACAGGGCTCTTGTCCTTCTTCCTCAGCGTGGTCCGTCCCCACAGCGCGTTGACGCCGTCCACGGCCACGAGGAGCCGGAAGGAGCTGCGGTGACTCTGCTGCTTGATCTCCCTCAGCACCACGCCCATGGCATCGCTGGCGCTCCTGACTCGAGCCAAACCCTGCGAGGAGCACACGGCACACAGCTCAGCCTGCAGTTCTCGTTAGTGGATGAGGCTGGTGACTTTTGGGTTTATTTTCCTCAGGGGAAGATAAACCAGGAGCAGCCTGGTTGTTCCTTTCCATGGAGCAGTTTGAACATCAAAACATGGGAATTGCAAATTCTGATTTTTGCTTCTACCCAAGATCTCTGCACAAGTTTCTTACAATCCTCCACAACACCTTTCGTTGATAGGGAGACAGCTTCTATCTCCCAAGACTCAGATCTGTAGGATTTTTAGGAGCAATTTGCTCCACAAACACAATGCTCTGGTCCAAGGTGAGACCATGCCAGCAGCAGTGGTTATTCCTTACCTGGTCCACCACTTCTCCCAAAGGTCTGCCCTCCTCTGTGGTTTCTTGTTTGCCCCACGTGTATTTTTTTTGTGTTTTTATCT
This sequence comes from Dasyornis broadbenti, assembly GCA_013397935.1. Taxonomy (NCBI): domain Eukaryota; kingdom Metazoa; phylum Chordata; class Aves; order Passeriformes; family Dasyornithidae; genus Dasyornis; species Dasyornis broadbenti. The sequence goes on from VZRN01002245.1 coordinate 127,609, forward strand.
GTGGGAAGAAAATCTGTGATTAGACTGGGGATGGGAGGGGGCAAAGCAAGGCTGGATGGCAGAATCTGAGAGAAGAATCCATCACCAACAGCCATCCCCAGAGAGGGGATTTAAAGTGCTTTTCCTACAGCACCTGAAGTCCCCATTGAGTGGGGTTTGGATCCACAAACCTCTCGCAGGAAACGTTCATTGGAGATTTTGAAGTTCTTGAGCCACACAGAGGCCTGCAAAGGCTGATCCAGCCGGTCTTTGTTGTAGGAAGACTGCAGAAGCTCCTTGCAGTTTTTCACCCAGAGATGAGCTGTGAGCAATATAAGACAGTTGTTTTTAATTTTTTTTTAGTCAAAATAACGGTATGAGGTGGGAGTGGTGGGGGTGTTTGTGTTGCTTTTCCTCATTCTGCTACTCCGGTAAGGAAAGTCACAGAATCATGGAATTGTTTGGGGTGGGAGGGACCTTAAGGAGCACTCAGTTCCACTCCTCTGCCATGGGCAGGGACATTTCCCCTATCCCAGGCTGCTCCAAGCCCTGTCCAGCCTGGCCTTGGACACTTCCAGGGATCCAGGGGCAGCCACAGCTGCTCTGGGCACCCTGTGCCAAGGCCTCCCCAGCCTCACAGGGAACAATTCCTTCCCAATATCCCACCTAACCCTGCCCTCTGGCAATGAGAAGCCATTCCCCGTATCCTGTCACTCCAGACCCCTTGTAAAGAGTCTCTCTCCATGTTTCTTGCAGCCCCATTAGGTACTGGAAGGCCACATTAGGTCACCCTGAAGCTTCTCCTTCCCAGGCTGAACATTCCCGATTGTCCCAGCCTTTCCTCACAGCAGAGCTGCTCCCCTGGTCCCTCTCATCGTCTTGCTGCCTCCTCTGGACTGACTTCAACAGGTCCCTGTCCTTCCTGTGCTGGGAGCCCAGAGCTGGGTGCAGCTCCATCCTTCCTGGAGACCTCTCCCTTGGGATCAGAGGAGAGCACTCAAGATGATCAATAGTTTATAGATGATCATCACAGATGATGAATAGAACCTCCTCATGTGCCCGTTAACAGTGGGGAAAGCCAGACTGACCCAAGGCATGTGTGAGCAGGTGACAATAACTAATTCTGCTCTCCTTTACTCAGGGGGTTTGTGCTTTATAAGCGTGCCCCACTATGGCACAGATTGCTGTGGGCTATCCTACAGCTCCTGGAGCAGCATCTTGTGGTGTTTGGTGTGGGAACAGGGCCCTGGTTCTCTCACCATCCGGGATGTGCAGCACCAGCCAGCCCTGCCTCGAGCAGTAGTGAACCACGTGGCACAGGGTCATGGTCTTCCCTGTTCCTCTCTCACCATCTGCAACAAGGACTGTCAAGGAAAGTCTCTGAAAATCCACTTCAGTTTGTACTTGACTGATTCCTTCAGAAAAAGCACGAGGGGAGTGCAGAGGCTGCCAACGCCAGGATGGCATTTCATCCAGCAAACCCAGAGTTCCTTCTCCCTATCCCCCACCCCACTGAGGAGCTGCATGCCCTGTGTGCTCACCCTGTCTGTCGGTGTGTAGGTCTGCAGGGCCAGACTGAGTTGGAACAAAGGTATCCAAGCTCCAAGTTTCCTGAAGTGCTCCGTGTCCCTGCACTGACCACAGACCACGTGGCAGCACCACCTCCTGGAGACTGAACCAGCTCAGGCTCTGAATAACCGCTGCACAATTGCTGTATTTCCCTTGCATGCTCCCCTCGAGTGAGTGCTAAAGGATACAAAGCACGTATCTGACCGCAGGGTGGGCGAAGTTTGAGCCCTTCAGGTAAGCGAGGAGCTCGAGCGCTGGCTTCCGCACCATCACCCGGGCCTCGTTGAAGGTCTGGATCTGAGGGAAGGTACAGATGTGACCGAGCTGCCACGTGCTGGCCCAGCCCAGCTGCTCCCAGCACCCCCAGCTCTGCCCTCTCTGCCCAGGGTTGGTCAAGCACCGCTTCCCCGCGGTGAAAGGACCTTCTTGTCCTCCCTGTGCCTGGAAAGGGTTCTCTGGATCAGCCATTCCACCCTGTTCCCACAGACTGGGGGGTGGGGGACTGGCCTGTCCCTGAATCCCAAGTCAGTGACCTGCGTATGCACAGGTAAGGATCTGCTCCAGACTCAGGCAGGCAGCTGCTCGAGGAGCAGAGCCCGGCACAGCTCCATCTGCCTCACCACACAAACCAAGAGATTAGATTTCTTTTGTTGCTGATACAAACTTATGTCATGAGACAGCCTGTTTCACACAGAAATATAACCATGCAAAATATTTCTGTGATTCATTATGTGCTTGGATGTTAAAGATGAAAAATAACAGAATGAACGTTGCCTGAGGTGGAACTCTCAAACTCTTCTGCTGCTGTTCTGGGAGGTTGACTCATCTCTTTTAGATGTTGAAAACAGCAGTAAGGACCAGGAATAACTGCACTTTCCAACAGGAAAGGATCACAGTCACCAATGGATCTGGTTCTTCCCACACAGAATCATGGAATGGTTTGGGTTGGACAGGACCTTGAAGATAATCTCATTCCACCCCCTGCTATGGGCAGGAACATTTCCACTGTCCCAGGCTGCTCCAAGCCCTGTCCAGCCTGGCCTTGGACACTTCCATGGATCGAGGGGCAGCCACAGCTGCACTGACCAGCCTGAGTGCACTCCCTCCAAAGCCGCTCCAAGCTGGAATACCTGCTGCTGGAAGCGGTGGGGCAGCCCATGAGGGAACACAGCCTTCACCTCCTCCAGGGGGATGTTGTACAGACGACCCTCGTGGTGCTCCGTGTGCTTGGCCTGGAAGGGAAAACGGGAACGAAACACTGGTGATGCCTCTTTCCTGGACACAGGTGGCCTGGAGGGTGGGACAGGGAGGGAATGCTCGATCACAGGCAATCCCCACTCACTGGGAGCCACAAGAAGCATAAAGCAGGAATTGTGGGGTCAGGACACTGCTTTGGAAGGGGCTAAAGAAAGGAGATCGCACCTGGCACTGAGCAAGGAAGGGATTCCCTGAGCTCAGGTACGAACCACGATGTTTTGGAGGCACCAGTGGCCCCGTGCTCTGTGAATTTCCCTCAGCTTCCCCCTCATCCTTCTGGTCCCCCCAGACCTCACCAGCAGTGTGATGCCCTTCTGAGTTACGTGCTGGAGTCACATTCACCTTCTCTTCTGACAAAATGAAGTTTTCTGGTTTGTGCTGCTGCCTCCCAGGAGTAATTCCCATGGTGCCATTTGGTTACTGGTGCTGGAGGCTTAAAAACTCACAATCTCATTTTTGGGGGCAATAATTTCCAGTCCCTTGTGGTGACCTCAGTGATCAGGTTTATTCTTCCACTGGACTTTAATCCTGCTGCATTTATTTCTAGTGTTTACCTGCAGCTCTGACCATACACTGTAAGAAGACATTACTGGGATCTGAGAATTTAATGCCTGCTTTTCCCCTTCATTATTCTCGTTTCCTGCCATGCAATATCTGCAAAGCACTTATTTATCTCCTCTTGCTCGAGTCATCAGTTTTTGTGTCTTCTCTAATTAGGACAGTAAATACAGACTCTACTCTGCAGCCCTTCCTGTGTGACTTTTAGCGGTTTTGTTCACGTTTTGAAGCTTAGATCATGTCCTGCTCTGTGCCTTCCACACTTTTCCATAGATTTAAAGTAAAAATATCCTCCTCATTATTCTTGTGCATGCCAGCTTTTTATATATAACAACAATATACGAACAATTTCCTTGTTTTCCTTGTTTTTGTGTGCAAGCAGCTGGACCTGCAGGTGTGACTTCTGCCTCTTTGGCCAGGAATATTTAGCTTTTCCCAGTTCTTGATGGACTCTTCATGGACCACTGCTGTAGTTCTGTTGCACACCCATGAATTTTCTGGCCCCAGGATTCTTATTAAGTCTCCCTTCTCTTCTTCAGGGCAGATTTCCAGCCTTTCAGCACAAAACACTCCTCTGCTCTCATCTTCTGCCCCTTCCACTCAGCAACTACCCTGGGAAAGGTTCTCCCAGGACAGGCCAGCGTGTCCTGGACTCTGTGGTTTACCTTGGCACAGCTGCAGGATTCAAGGAACTGCCAGTTTGCCAAACAATTTCTAGGAAGAAACCATTTGGTAACTTCAGCAAAGGGCTGAGCTGCTGGAGCTGCCAAACTGGGGTTTACTGGTCAGGAAATCTTTGCAACAGGAAGGAAAATGTTAAATCCTGGCTGTTCAATGGGTCCCCTGCTGTAAGAGGTGCCACCTGAGGAGAACTAGGAAGTGAGACTTCAGTCTTTTCCCAATTTATTTCCAGCTCTGGATTCCCTGGAGTTCTCCTGCGCGTGCTGGACACAGACCAACAGCACCTGTGGTTTCCCATGGCAGTGTCACCCAAGGGCTCAAACAGGTGAGCGGGACCCCAGAGCCCATTTTCATTCTCAGCTTCATCCCTGACTTGCTGCATAACTTTGGGCAAATTCCTTCATCTCCAAAGTGGGTCAGTGTCTTTATTTTCAGGTTTAGCCACTTTGAGTTTTGCTAATGGAAAGGCACATAATGTCTGATGAAAAATGTTGTGTTTAGTGGCTTGCTTAGTCCCATTTGAACGGGATTTTCCGGAGCAGGAGCCAGGGTGCATCAGCATTTGCAGTGGGAGTGACCCAGCAAGCCCGGGGAGGGCTGAGGCAGCCAAAGCTGTGCCAAAGCTCAGGCACAACAAGTCAGAATGCCAGAGCTGGTTGCCTGGCAACCAAAAGGCAGGCACAGGACAGTGGGGACAATCGTGGCCATCTGGCCTGTGCTGTGCAATCCATGGAGACACCAGGTCACGTGCAGCGATCATCTCCCGCTGCCGTTTCCATAGAGACCCCGGAGGAATCGGCAGGGAGAGACTCCAATTACACAGGCAGCAGAAAAGCACCTCAAAGGCTTCTTCCATTCATTTATTCCCCTTCATTTTGTGCTTGAAACAGGCAGTGTGAGGCTGGAATTGTGATGCTGCAGAGCTGTGCTGTGCTGAGGTCATCTGGGGTGTGGTTTTCATCCCCTTCACAGCCAAGTCAGGGAGGTTTTTTCAGGGAAGAAGAACCGTGGAGCTGAAATTAATGGTGTCTGATGACAAGCTAAGCCACATCCCAGCTTGTGCCACGCACACGCTCATCTGTGCAGCTCTAGAGATGGAATCAATATCTTTTCCCAAGAGCTCTCAGGCAGAGCAGCCCCATCCTGAGCAGTGCCCTGTACAGCCATGGCCTATTCCCTTGGGGCTGGATCTGTTTTAGGGCAGGGTGCCCCCTTCCCTAGAACGGCACAGCCCCAGGCAGCGCTGCTGGCTCCAGCCTGGCCCCTGGTGCCATCCAGGACTGCGGTGTGGCAGGGACAGGGGTGGCAGTCACTCACCGGGTCGCTCTCGTTGGTGTGGAAAATTGCTCGGGGCCTTTCTGCCGGGACATCCTGGGTGGACACGGAGCTCAGGCAGCCCCTGGCTGCCGTGTGGAGGGCACAGCCATGGTCCAGCTGAGGGGAGAACACGGCAAAGAGACAACAAAACTCTCAGCAACCAAGGATTGCTGGTGAAAAACGACCCAATGGGTCTGTTCTGTGCACTCGTGGCTCGCACTCTGTGACCCCACCGTGGCACGTGCAGCCCAGAGCTGAACTCTGATTGCAATTAGAATGAAAATTCATCATTAGCATGGGAATTCATCATGAAAACCCACACACTGCAGAACCAGATTTCACATTTAGATACCTGCACTGGTGGAGCCAGCTCCACCTGAAGCCACCGCAGTGAGCCAAGCCCTGCACCTGAGTTTAATCCCACAAAATTCCTTCAGATCCCACATCCAGCCACTACGGCCTCACTGCTGGGAAGTGCCCACCATGTTTCTGCCTACAGGGAGGAGTGGCAGTTAGCACCCTTAAAATTCAGGCTGTCGAGTAATCCATAATCACCTCAATTACTGAGGGATTAGAGCAGCTCTGCCCACTATTTGATATTTATAATTACACTCCCTGCACTGATTTCCCTGACTGTGTCCCTGCATCCAGACTCTGGCATTAGGATACAGACGTGGCTGAGAAACCAAAACAGCCAGCTAAGCTGATTAATTCATTTTTCCCCAGACAGACTGCTGAAGCCTGCCTGCAGAGCCCAGCCAAAACAGGCAAGAAAGTGAGCAGTGGCAGGACAAGCATTTTATTATGTTGTGGTGAAAGAAAACACAAACATTTGTCAATGATTTTAAAAGTGCATCCTCCAGACAGGCTCTGGGAGAAGCTGAGAGCCCCTCACAGCACTGACAGGGCCAGTTGCAGCTGAACAGAGCCAGCAGTTTCCTATTTTGTCTGTCTGGGTGAGAGTGGCAGAATGCAAAGCTCAGAGCCAGGGACAGCTGCCTCAGCTCTCCGTGGCATGACACAGCTCTGCTGCCACCCCAGTGCTCCTCAGGGGGCCACTGCAAAGCCACAAGGGCTCGGGAGAAATTGGGATTACCCACATTCCGTGCTCAACACACACCAGATGCCTGAATCAGCACTTGGGCACTTGCCCTCCTGTTAGGGAAGGAATTAAACCCTCTGAAACAAACTGCTGCAGTGTAAATAAGGAGATCACCAAATATTTTGTTCCCGCACTGTCCTTTCCCTCCTCAAATCCAAATGATCCTTTAGGATGGCTTACTGGGCTCTGTTTAGTTTAAAATCCATGGAAGTGACAATTTACAGCCTAGAGCAAGGCGCAAAGATGACAATTTAATACATGAATAACTGCAGAAGGCTATTCTTGTCACCTGATCACCCAGAAAATGTCAGCCCTAAATCACTCCTGGCCCGGAATCAGAGTCACTCTCATTTCCCTTGAACATCCTTGAACACGTTGCCCAGAGAAGCTGTGGCTGCCCCATGCCTGGAAGTGTTCCAGGCCAGGTTGGATAGAGTTTGGAGCAACCTGGGATAGTGGGAGGTGTCTCTGTGGATGGCAGGGGATGAGACTGGATGTTGTGTGAGGTCCCTCCCAACCCAGCCCATCCCATGATTCTGTGATCCCACATTCCCTCCTCCTCAAGCCCCAGGTGAAGCTTTGGGGGCTGCGAGCTTTGCTCAGCTGGGAGGGAAGCTCCCTGGACATCCTTTTCCAGGGGTACCACACAAATCTTTGTCCCTGACCAGTGCACAGGTGAAGGGAAATGAGGCGAGAACGAACTCCTTGCACAGTGTTCAGATTTTAGGTGTGTCCAGATACAGCCTTTAGCTGAATGATACTGCATCAAACCAATAACAGAAATCTCATGTTTTAAAAAGGCCAAATTCAGCTCAGCAGGACCTGGAATCTCTATGGGACACAAGCCAGCACCTCGTGAGTTCTCTGAAGGGAGTGGAAGTCAGGATGCAAGTGTGAGGAGGACTTGAAGTCCAGTCCTCTGGTCTGGCAGCCAAGAACGTTAGATTTCTACTTTTCCATCGGCACAGCACATCCCATCTGTGAATGACTCCACCTGTCCCCTGGAATGACACCGGTTCACAAGGTCACTTGGAGCCTTAGGGGGACAGGTCTTTCCCAAAATCTCTGTGTAACCTCCTGGTTCATGGAACTTCCTCTTTGTGGGCTGAGGGTGGGGAAGCAGCTTCCAAGCACCTGGAGACAGGGACTCCCTCCTGTCTCAAGTGCTACAAAACCAACACAAGCAGTGAGCAGGACTCTATCATAGCTGCCCTGAGTTCCAGAGATACAGACTTGCATTTAACCAATTACTGTGTTTCAATTGACAAAATCCACTCGGGAGAGTACCCACGTTTTGAATTGTCTACAAATGCCTCAAGACATGCCTGATAACTCATTTTTTATCCTGAGTTTAGAGCAGCAAGATGCCCCTTGGTCCCTCCTCCTGAACAAAAGCTGAGCACCAACCCGTCGGCTCTGGAATGCCAGAAAAATCCCTGGCTCCCTGCGCAGCTCTGCACAGCCAGCCCCAACGCATTCCCCAGGCTCTCCCATCCTCACATCCTCTCCCAGCGCTGCTTCCCCCAGGAGCAGGGAGTGGATTTCGGGGTAAGTTTCCATCTGCCCAAGGACAGGAGTCGCCTCGCTGGGATCCCTGAAATGGCAGCGAAGCATCACGTGGTGCTCGGAGATGACTCGGGAATCCTGAGCCATGAGGTGGAGCTGTTCCCGCATGTTCCACAGATCCCGGGCTCTGGGAAGGGCTGCTCCCGCAGGCCGCCTGGCAAGGGAAGCACTGCACAGTCACCCTCTGCCACATCGCTGTGCTCTGGGGGGAAAGCCTTGAAAAGGCAGCAGCAAATAACACAGCTGGAGCTCTTTTCCATCAGGAAGCCATTCCAGACCGGCAGCATGAGCTCCTGCTGCTGTTCAGGGCTTAAGGAAGCTCTCCTGACCATGCAGGGCTGCTGTGAGTTGTGGCAGAGCTGGTGTTACTATGCTCACCTGAAGCACTGAGCCACTTTTGGGTTCAAAAAATGAAAAAAAGAAAAAGTTCTTCTCCCAGAGGGTGCTGGGCACTGCCCAGGCTCCCCAGGGAATGGGCACGGCCCCGAGGCTGCCAGAGCTCCAGGAGTGTTTGGACAACACTCCCAGGGATGAACAGGGTGGGGTTTTGCGGTGTCTGGGCAGGGCTAGGAGTTGGACTCCATGATCCCTGTGGGATTCCAGCTCAGGAGATTCCATGATTCTGTGATTTTTGGCAAAATGCTCTTCCCACCAGCAGCACAGGCTTTGTGCAAGGCTGGCGGGTTCTTCCTCTGGGCACTCCAGCCACGCAGAGCAAGCGGAACAATCCCTGTTTCCCAAGAAACACATGCATGGGAGATGCAGGATCTCAGCATCCTGCCCATGCCATGCCAACCAATACCTGGATTAAGCCAACCATCCAGGCCTGCACAGGCTCCCTTTGCCCAGACACCTCAGGGGAACACAGAAGTGCTGGACCAGCTCTTTCCTTAGCCCAAGTAGGAGGTTTACATCCCCACCTTAGAGGAGCCACCAAAGTTTTAGCTGACAAATGTAAGAAAAATTTCATTTTTTACAGCTGTCAACTGTCATTCCAGGCCATGGAAAAGCTGAAACATTGGAAATTGCATCAGGCTCTTACAGGACTCACCTTCAGAGAATGACAGACGAGTCCTTTCAGGCTTCTCAGCATTCTTCTGCAGGGACACAAATGGATATTTTAGGGGGTTTTGTTATGCTTAATTATCTTATGCTGGGAGACAACTGTTTGTGTTGAAAGAGCTTCATGTCAAGGCACACAAATAACTCAGACCAAGTGTCAGATGCTCTGCAGCAGCGCAGGCTGGTGATCAGCATAATTTACCTAAGAAAAACTATTAGTAAAATAATAAAAGAAAAAAAGCATGCCATTAAAAAAACCTACAGATAGCTTAAAATAAAAATTACCCATTAAAATAAAAAAAGAAAAAAAAGAAAAAAACTAATAAAAACTATTCTATGAATTATGGGGCCTTTTTCCAGAGAGACATTTACACAAAAAAACCCCAAACCATTACTTTGTAAATCCATCAAAATTTCATTCTCCTAGTGAGGAGAACAGTCTTTTGTTGAGGAAGGGGTTGACTGGGGAAGGAATTTTGACTGCAGCTGTTAAGAGATGTAAGCGCTGCAGCAGTGATTACTGTGAAGGAACAGGAATAATGCAGAGACTGAAGGTGCTTCTGAGTTTCCAGTTTCATCCTAATAATTTATCAGTATCTGCTGCTCAGCCATCCTCGATTGCAGCAGGAGAAAAAACCCAAAATAAAACACTCGAGCAGTTGGGATGCACAAATAAAGGCAAAAAGTGAAGTAAAGTGGTTAAATCTGCCATCTCTGCTGGCATTCAAGGCTTTTTTCATGGAACTTCCCAAGGAGAAAATACTGACAGTGCTTAACAAAGACACTTTGAGAATTCCTGGGAGCAGTAAGTTGGATTCAAAGGGAGTATTAATTACCTTAATTCCTCAGGAGGAACTGCTGCCTCAATGGAAATGGTGGTTACCTGCAGCTGAGCAAGACAAAGCTGATTCACCTGCACAGAACAGCATTTCCACCTGTTACTGCAGGCAATGGGAAAACAACCCCACAGGGGAGGATGTGAACCCTGTAAAGATGCCTTTCATTCGTTCAGCTAAAATAAATACGGGAAAAACAACCCCCACTTTTGCTATTTCAGGAATGAGTGAAGATCTCACCCTGTAGAGGAATTTTTGGTCATTTTACACGCCTTGCTAGCATGTGCAGCACAGCAAGGAGCAAGCCTGCTCCACGTGGGAAGCGATCCCATTGGTTTCACATCAGTTTTAGCAAAGACAGCAGGGATGGGAAAGCTTCTTTCTCAGACACAACCAGTGAAATTAAGGAGTCATAAAAAACTGAATTATGTCACTTTTTAAAAACTTCCTGTTCATTTTTTTTAAAACTTCCTGTTGATTTATTTAAAATTGCTATTGACTTCTTTTAAAATTTGCTCTCGATTTTGGGCACCTCGAGCATTCTGACAGAATCCCTGACAGAATGGCCAACGCTGCTTTGGGGGCTGCTCTGGGGTTCTATCCCTGAGAGAGGAGATGGAAACCGCAGCCGGATGAGTGCACCTGGCTCAGGTGCAGAACAACCGCGGAGCTCCCGGGGCGCTGCGGGAAGCGCACGCGTGCATTTCTGTAGTTTACACCCCAAAATTACGCAGACAACCCCAAAAGTGCATTTGCAGCCATCCATCAGCGATGAGAAAGCCTCGACTCTCCGGATTAAACAAAAACAACCCACGGCTACTGCGCACCGAGCGCGGCCCGGCCTCCCCGGTGCCTCCCACGTGCTGCCCGCGGGCTCCGTTCCCTCGCCCCGGTCACACGCGGAGCCGGAGCAGCGGGGCTGCTTCAACCCCGGGGGAAGCGGGAGGGCGCGGCCGTGCCCCCGAGGGGCCGCGGTGTCGCCGAGGAGCCGCGGTGGCCCCGCACTCACCGGGCCCGCCGGGGCCGATCCCGCGCCGGCGCTGCCGCAGCCCCGCGCTGCCGCAGCCGCTACGGGAGGCGCTGAGGGACACGGGGGGCGGGGCCATGGAGGGCGTGGTC
>VZRN01002245.1:140837-164722 GCA_013397935.1 Dasyornis broadbenti
AGGGCCCGGAGGGCAGCGTGGACCCGGACGAGGAGCGGGGCGGAGGGTCCCTGACAGCCGGGGATGGGCCGGAGGGTCCCTGCCAGCCGGGCCCACACCGGGAGGCACCGGGGGATCCCTGACAGGGACCGCGGTGAGGGGCGGGGGATCCCCGCTGGCGGCGGGGCCCGGTGACAGGAGCGGCGGCGGCGGAGCCCGGGGCCGTGGCAGCTCCCTGGGGGTGCGGGAGCCTGACAGCCGCGCTCGGACATGTGTCGGGGGCCGGGATATCACCTGACAGCGGCCCGGGGGCCCCTCCTGGCCCCCGCTTCCCTGCGGAGCGGGGCTGTGCCCGAGGCTCCGCATCCCCAAAGTTCGGTGCTTCCCCGGGCACGGCGCGGTTCTGCCTCGTGTGACAGGAGCGGGATGCGGGGCATGGCGCTGGGGATCTCCCTGCCAAGAATTTATGTATTTTTTTGAGGTTTTGGGATACTGGCTGGTTTACTGGGTCAGTGTCTTGCAGACTTTTTCTTCCCCCCCGCCAAAATCTTACTTCTGAAATTTTACTCTCATTGCATTTTTAATCCTATTTTAGCTTTATTGACCATGGATTTGGATTTAGGTGGTTGAGTCTTATCTTGGCCTTACCCATCTCTCCCATCAAAAGGCAAAATGTGTTCCCATCCTTGTCTCTCTCTTTCATGGTCTCCTGACTTTCTAACTCCTGGTTTTGGCCCTTGGTTTGTGGTTCTTCACCCTGTTAATTATGTAGCAGAGAACTGGAAGCTACTTGGAATGTGGGTTTCCATCCGATGGCCTCAGGATACACATTCACTCTCCTGGTAGTTGTGTGTTGTCAGGAGCCAGTCAGGGAAACTGGAGCTAGTGGGAGTTCTGGGAGCAGGGACAGAACCTGTGGCTTTACCCTCATCCATTGAAATATCCTCAGTTTTCACTTTCAGGAGCAGTGCACCTCCTTTCCTGGTTTATTTTGGCTGTCCTCCCTGCAGTAATTTAGATTGCACCTGCTGTTGTTTTCCAGGAGTGTGGGCTTTTGGGGTGAATCTTCTAAGACTCGTGTTTCCCGTGGTCATCCTTGAGGACCTTGGGATCGGCCCTGGTGCCTCTGTGGGAACAGGGAAGTTCTGGCAGCTGCTGGAACATATGGGGAGAGATGGGCTCTAAAATCATCATCTGTCTGCCTGCTTGAGTTCTTAAGAAGTATTCTTACTCAAAGCTTTTCTCAATTGTCTGAGAGTAATAAGAGAATTTTTTTATTTTATTTTGAGGAGTTCTAAGTCTAAAACATACTGGTTTTAAAGACAAGATTACCATAACCTTTTTTTGGACTTGAATTTATTGAATTGCTACACGCAGTTGGCAGTCGCCTAAAAAGGTTTGAGTGATAATAACCAGTGACAAAATTTGAGTCACAATTTGCAAAAAGAAGCTTTTTTTCCCAGTTGTTTTCAAAAGTTTAAACTGTCCTGGAGGATATAAAAAGCAGTTTAAACGTTTGGTGGAAGAGACAGACATATTGGTATAAATGGCAGTGCTGTTGTCACAAGAGAAAAGTGGCAATAGCACATGTAGTTACTGAATTAAAGGTATGTTTCAATAGATATTGCTGTCTATGGGATTGTTGGCTTTTTAAAAATTAAATTAATTTCTGCTGCTGTTGGAAGGGCTGGTGCTGCTGTGGACACATTCTCCCACTCCAGTGAGGTCATGAGTCCCATCTCCAGCTTGCAAAGAGAAAAATATCTGTCATGAGACCTATTGTAATTATTCTGTGAAAGCAGAACCTGTGCTTGTCCCTGGTTTTCTGTCCGTTATCTGTGGCACAGCTGTGGCTGTCCTGGCACTGGGGTGGGTTGGGAATAACCAAAAAGATCTGTCTGGAGTTAAAGGGGAAATCCTGGTTTGCTGTGACCCTTATCTTTTACTAGATGGATATAAATAAACGGGTTTCGTCCAGAAAAATCCCCTGGAAGGCACTGGATGTAGAGACCTCTCAGGGAGCTCCTGACTCACACTGTAGCAGATGGGGTAATATTTTAGGAGAATTCCCAAACTGCTTTTCCCTCAGCAGCCAGCGTTGGCTGACGCTGGGACTCGCAGCCTAAGGGTGGAGGAACCTTTGCTCCCATCAAACACAGGCTGGTTATGCAGATTTTAGCAATTTTGCATTCATTTGCTTATGAATAGGGAACCGACAGAATTATCCTGCGCCTCCAAACTCAACCCTGTGATTCCAGAGCTTCAGTCAGGTAGGATGTCAGCTGGGGCCAGGTTAAGATACCAGGAGAAACCCTATCTCTGCTTCCCAAGTTTTCCTCCCACTGGAGCATACTTGCAGGGTGTCATCATGTCTGTCCTCTGCCTTTCTTACCACAAAATCCATGTCCTGCTCCGGGTGCTTTCCCTGAACGTGGCCTCTGCTCCCAGCACTTCTGTGGAATATTCTTCCTGACAGGACAGGTCCCCTGGGATTTCTGTCTGTCAGAAACACATCCAGCAGATTCTGTTCAGAAAGTGTTTTATTTGTTACCTCCTGTAACGCAAACAGGAACTTTATTCCTGATAAATGTCTCCATCTCAAAACATTTTAAGGATGCTCGTGTAGGTGGTCCGGGGGCCTTGAACTCCTGTTTCCCCTGCTCAGAGAATGTGATGTGGAGAAATACTGTAAGGCTTTATCCCACTTTTTATTCTCTTTCTGAGGAAGACTTTCTCAGTGTGGTAGCTCTCTTCCTTAGCAAAGGAAAGAAGACAAGGAATTTGAGATGGGACTGTGGGAGGCCACAGAGTTAGTAGTAATACTCTGGGATTTCAAACACTCAGCTGAATTGGTTTTAATGTCCCTTGGAGCTGAAGAAATATAAAGAACCAAAAGAAAAATATTCACCTTCCAAATATGACATGACAGTGCGTTTTCATCAGCAAAAGCAGCAGCAGGAGTGAAGGCAATGTCCTGAATTGAACAGAGGGGGAAATCTCAGTTAATATTGCTGAGGGGGTGTGGGGAAACATATCTAGGATCTGGCAGTAGAATCAACTCTTGGCGTTTTCATTCTGGGAAAGCAGGGGATCAGAAGAACAGAAATCTTAGCAGCTGATGGACAGAAAGGGCTTGGGATGTGACACCAAGGGAATAAGGATGAATGCCAGGTATTAAAACTGTGTGTGGCATTAGGGAAGTCATTAATGAGCACCACTTAGTTCCAGGTGCCACGTGTCAGAATGGATGTTAAAATGCTGCCTAGTTAATTTTTTGGGGAAGAACTATTTCAGAAGGGATTTGAGAGCTACAGAACTTGCTGGCTGAGGGACTGAGACTTTGATGTGATTTGCTTCGTAGGGAGGTGGTGAGGACATGTCTTGCTCATCACTTGAGAGGCCACGCAGGGATTTCGTACTGGATGGTTTTCAATCCAGCAAAAATTTTGTTAGCCTGAGATCCCATGGATGTAGGATAATTCAGAACAAGACTTGGAACTTCATGCAACAAATGTGGGAAGCGGAGACACGGATAAATACCTTGTATCACATGGTTAAATAGGATCGTTTTAGGTCTTGAAAGTCCCAAATCATTAGATTTTTCAGGGTAACTTCGTGCAGGTTTTTTTTAACTGCCTCTGAACTGTGGCTGTCACCAGTTGGCTGCTCATTTGCTTTGACATCCACAAGGTTTTAAGGCACAACCCGCACAAGGAACGGAACAGATCCTGCAGCGAGTGAGGCACACAGAGTGTGAGGAGTAGCACAGAGAAAGTAAAGTGAGGAAAGAAAACAAATAGTGGCATCACTGGGGAAACAGCGCCGAGGAACAGGAACAAGGGAAGAGCCAAGGTACACTTGAGAACACCTTGGAGACAGTGGCAGGAAGCTCGAACTTGATAAGGCAGGGAAGAAGCAGCACATGGGGATTCAGGGAGATGAGATCCGAGTGACAGACACATATCCTGTGAATTAGTGGGGTAACTCGGGAGCTGGGAGAAGATTACAGTGTTCAAGGCAAAATGGTGATTAGGGCCAGGATTAGCATTTTTGTTGTCTGTGTTGAGAACAATTAATGGATAAATAAATGACCTGCTCTGTGTTTGTGGGAGCCATCAATTTAGTGACTTTGTTTCTGGGATAGTTCCTGATCCTCTTAGCACAGAGTAGGATGTGAACACCGTTCCTCTGCTTTGATTCCCACTGTGCACTTCGGGTCTGGCACTTTCTAAGGTCAGTGTATAAGTCTTGCTGTTGGTTTCATATTTTAAGCTTATTAATTAATTTTATTTGTAAGGAAGTGACTGAAGTGTTGTTGCTGCTCTGCACCACAGTCCATAGAGAAGGAAACAGTTGTGTGAAGACAGATTTGAGAGTTGCATGATGGGCTGTGGGATTGTCCCTTCTCTTGGACTTGAATAATACAAATGCAGGCATTAGCTCAGAATTACTTAACTGCTGGCCAGTTTTCCTTGCACATGGACATATACGAAAAAGCCCGTTTTTGATGACATGGTGAAGCCTGTTGGACATTGGGCCTTGAACTGGACAGTGCCACTGACTCACTTTCTATGTCCGTGTCACACTACTCTACCCTTTTTTCCTCCTTGTAAAATGGAGATTTTATCTAATTACCTCTGGTCTTTCGAGTAATAATAGCAGGTTTGATTTCTGAGGATGTGCGTAGTTAGAGAGCCAGAGCTGCAGATAGAAACCCTGTGAATAATGTGCACAGAACACATGGAAATAAGTTTGTTTTCTCTGAGGACGTAGCAGGGAAGCCTGGCTTTGTGACGGGCTGCATCTGGTGTTCCCAGCAGCATTTCTTCTGCCCCCACTAATCCTGGCATCTGTCCTCCAACCTGTGTCCACTGCAGTTGCCTTGGTGCTCTCTGGTGTCGCCTTTCACATTCCCAATCCTTCCCCCTTTCCATGCAGTGCCTGAGCTCTGGAGCCACCCCAAAACCAGCTCCTGGCTGCTGCTTTCCCAATTCTTGTCTGGCCAGGGGGGCTGCGGAACCTGCCACACGCTCGGGGCTCCAGTGGGCTCCTGCTGATCTTCCAGTAGGCCAAACGTCACAGGAAAGTGCTGAGCTCCTTGAAACCTTTATTTGAAGCTCCATTTGAAGTTCATTGGAACCCCTAAAAGCTTTCCATGGCATTCCTCACAATTCAGCCTTAATGACTGTAGAGAAGATAAGGATAGAAGGTTCGGGCTGGTTTAGTGCCCGTGATGCACTTTTCAGCAAATAAGTGTTTTTTCAGATTGGTTCCTGATCCATTTAATTTCAAAAATGATTCAGGTATTTAAGTGCTGAAGATATTGAAACATTTTTTGCTTAGAATGCCCCTAAAACAATTATCTTTCCAGTACCTCAAGGTACCCTGTGAGAAATATGGAGAGAGAATTTTACAAGAGCTTGGACATAGCACAAGGAATGGCTCCATGGTGAGGCCTTGTCACAGGGTGCCCAGAGAAGCTGTGGCT
Source organism: Dasyornis broadbenti (assembly GCA_013397935.1). Lineage (NCBI taxonomy): Eukaryota > Metazoa > Chordata > Aves > Passeriformes > Dasyornithidae > Dasyornis > Dasyornis broadbenti. The sequence continues at coordinate 146,305 of VZRN01002245.1, forward strand.
GCCCCTGGATCCCTGAAAGTGTCCCAGGCTAGACAGGGCTTGCAGCAATCTGGGATAGTGGAAGGTGTCCCTGCCCATGGCAGGGGGTGGGATGAGGTGATCTTTAAGGTCCCTCCCAACCCAAACCATTCTGGGATTCTGGACTTTTTCTTTGCATGGTAAAACTGCACTGGGGACAGAGTTGGTTTGTTCTTTGGCAGGGGGTGAAGCTCAGGGCTCGGAGTCTGAGTGTGAGCGGGGAGTCAGTGCTGCACGAGGATCTGAGGACCCTCACAAACAACTTGACTCTAATTTACTTGTGCTGTAGTTAAGATGAAAAGGTTCCCTCTATTATTTTACGCTAAATAGGTCAATTCTATATTCATAACAGTGTCTGTGCTGCTGGTGGTGTGGGCTTCCCTCTTCCTGTGCTTCAGGAAGTAAAAACCAGTGTGTGAATGTGTTTGGTGGGGTTGGCTTCTGTTCTCCCATCCTTCTTTCTCCATTGTGGAAAGTCCTTAGCTAACAAGCAGATTTTGTGGCATGTTTGTAAACTGATGCACATGTGGGTTAAGCTCAGCTTTCCTGGTGGCTCAGATAATTAAAACCAGAATATTTCTGGGGTTTGGATGCTTTCTCACGGGTTTCATTCACCCCGTCCTTCCTTAGATGCACAGTTCCAGTGGACCCAGACTAAAAGCAGCATGACTGGGACTAACTGGGCTCTGGTTATAAATAAAATAAATACTTTGATAATCAGTATTAAAATCTGTAGCCATCATTTGAAGTGTCCTGTAGATGAATTGGAAATTATAATATTCACATACTTTTGATTTTTTACTTATAATTTAAAAGTGTTTTACAGATAAATTGTGGTTTCGAAGGAGGTGACTGGAAGGGTTGGTGTCTTGGAACATCAGCTGCTGTGCTCATCTGAAATACGATTGTTTGCTTTCGAATCAGTTTTAATGTTACTTTAATTTCTGCTAGAAACCCCAAGTTTATTCTGTCTGTCTTTTCCTCCCACAGAGTGAAAGATGTTGACTGCCCATAGTGGAACAGCTCTTCTGAGGAACATATCTCTGTAAATCTTCCCTAAAATCACCCGAAGGCAAATATTCCGCCTGTGATGGACCCTCGGAATACTGCTATGTTAGGCTTGGGTTCTGATTCTGAAGGGTTTTCTGGGAAAAGCCCCTCTGTGGTAAACATTGGCACGTTGGTGGGCAAAGGGGAAGCAGAGCTCGAAGGTTGCACCAAGGACGAAGAGGACGGGAAGAAAAAGAGCCGGGAGGGGAACAGCACGGAAAGCGGGAAGAGCGAGGCGCTGAGCGATGCACAGCAACAGTTCTCGGTGAAGGAAACAAACTTTTCAGAGGGAAACCTGAAACTGAAGATTGGCCTTCAAGCAAAGCGGACGAAAAAGCCTCCCAAGAACTTGGAGAATTATGTCTGCCGGCCTGCCATAAAAACCAGCATCAAGCAGCCAAGAAGGGCTCCCAAGAGTGGGAAGATGACAGAGGAGAAGAACGAGCACTGTCCTTCGAAGCAAGTGAGTGATGTGTTTGTGGGGTGATTTGCAAGTCATGGTACATTTAAACTGTGTTTAAAAGCTTCATCATTTCTGCACCACCGTGTTCTACTGTTTGCCCATGTAACCTCTGATATTGAACTGTCTGGAGTTAGAAATGGTTTGATTTTGTGGCCATTAGCAGGAAGAAATGCTATTTCACAGTTTGTCAATTTGTTGTTTCAATAGCAGTGAAAGATAATTCCCATGTTAACTTGAAGTGGGTTAAATTCTGAAAAGTAATGGTGAGGTTTTCAGACTCCTTTCTGTAACAAAATGTGGGATCTTTGGGAGTCTTGTCTCTCTCAAGATGGGCCTTTGGATGTGCTGTGCTTATCTCTGATGGGTGGATTCCTATTTTTTCCTACCTGTTTGAACCAGTTGTTTTGCTGTGTCCCACCTGTCACTGCCATGAACTGCTCCAGCAGGGTCTGAAAAGTAAAATAGCATTTTCCAAGGGAGTTAGAAACCAGCCTGGTGATAACCTGCATGTAAATGCTGTGGCTGGAGAGATGCACCAAAGCTTTTCCAAACACAAGGAGGTAGCCCTGCCTTGGGGGTTTGTTTTTATGATCTCCATGATGTAATCAGTAAGAGCAGCAACAGCAGATAGGGGAAATAGGATAAATGGCAAGGATTACAAATATAGTTACATAGATGCTACATTTTTGAAGGGTTTGGTTACAGCCTGCTCTTTTTTCCAATGTACATAAAAGTTTTGTTAATCAAATGCTAGAATATACCCTTATGTAGCACTGCAGGTGGTTCAGCAAGGGGATCCAGGGAGTCCCTGGAAGCTGGAGCCTTCCTTTGCAGGGGTTGTCTGCTCAGGGGCTTCTGCTCCGGAGGTTTCCAAGGCTGAAGTGTTCCTGTTTCTCCAGCCTGCGTCCTGCTCTCAAGGCTCCCTGCATAAATCTGTCCTGGCAGATCTCCTAAGGCAGAGGCTGCCCAAGGGGAAGGAAAATTCCTCACCTTGTGCTGAGGTGATGGCTGTCTGACATACCCAGACCTTCTCCTTTCCCCTGGCTCACCCTGACTGGAAATGGCCTTGAGGAGAGTCACCTTAAAGAGAAGTGAAATTTTGGGGTGACCTCATTGTGGCCTTTCAGTGCCTGAAGGGAGCCTACAAGAAACATGGAGAGAGACTCTTTACAAGGGCCTGGAGTGACAGGACAGGGGGGAATGGCTTCCCACTGCCAGAGGGCAGGGTTAGATGGGATATTGGGAAGAGATTCCTGGCTGGTGGTGAAGGTCTGGCACAGGTTGCCCAGAGCAGCTGTGGCTGCCCCTGGATCCCTGAAAGTGTCCAAAGCCAGGCTGGACAGAGCTTGGAGCAGCCTGGGATAGTGGAAGGTGTCTCTGCCCATGGCAGGGAGTGGGACGAAATCTTTGAAATCCCTTTCAGCCCAAACCAGTCTGGGATTCTGTGATTCTAAGTAATAAATTATGTCCTGACAAAACAAGTGTGCTGGATGTTACGTGTAAGGACTAAAATTGCTTTTTCCAGACTCTGCAATGCATTCACATTGGGGTTTTCCTCCACTGGAGACAGAGGTGTTTCTAGTCAGCCTATTGAACAAGAAATTCTAAAGTGTACATTGCGTAACTTAAAATTTTGGCAATGGCCTTTATTTTACATTCTTCCATTTCAGAACAAGCTCATTATTTCTAATGATGTTTCTAACTTTGGCTTGGAAAACATCAGAAGAGTCGATTACAGTTTATAGTTATACTGATGGTTTTCTTTTTTTTTTTAAATTTTTCTATTTCTTTTTTCTTGACAAGACTCTATTGCAATGAGTTGAGTATTGGGCCAGTCTGGAATATCCAGCCAGTGACTTCTCTTGATGTCTGAATTGAGGTGGCACTTGTAGCTGAAAGTCTCTTACTCAGGGGAGGTTTAAGGTTAAGGGAGGTTTAGGTTGGAGATCAGGGAAAGGTTCTTCCCCCAGAGGGTGCTGGGCACTGCCCAGGCTCCCCAGGGAATGGGCATAGCCCCGAGGCTACCAGAGCTCCAGGAACATTTGAATAATGCTCCCAGGGATGCACAGAGTGGAGTTGTTGGGGTGTCTGTGGAGGGACAGGAGTTGGACTGGATAATCCCTTGCAGCTCAGGACATTCCATAATTCCCTGGTTCTACACTCAAAAGGGCACCATTGCGTCTGGAGCCTTTCCCATTGCATCTAGAGATTGTGCCCTGGGAGTTTCTACCAGGGAAAATAATCAGTAGTTGAATCCGGATGGTGACAGCAGGGATTCTTCATCCTTGACATCTTTGTTTATACACCAGGTTTTTTTTCCAGAGATCCGTCCCATTTCAAACAGAAAGTAGAAAAGGAGGCAAATATTAGTGATATTGTAGAATATTATTGATGTGATGCGTGACACCATTGATACCACATCAGTTTTAAATTCCAGCTCCTCTGAGTGCAGTCACTGCTCTCCTGCCTGGCAAGCAGCCCCGGTGTGTGATGCAGAGGATGCAGATCTGTTGCATTAAATTTGCATTATTTACAAGAGTTTCAAATCCCTGACTCATGACAACTCACTTTAGATCCTCTGCTCTCTCCCAAATGGTTCTGAGATGGTGTTTAAGTCTGCCTGTTCCCTGCTGCCATTTTGCACTTTGGATTGTTAGAAATGACACTAAACAACATCCTGCTGATTCCTGAAGTGGGATTAGAAGAGTCTGCGTGGAAATAAATTGGAATGATGGTTTAAAGCCATCACATGTTTTGAGTACAATACCTGAGGGTTTTTTTTGTCTTACTGCCATGAAATAAAGCAAGCTTTAGCACTGCAAATTACACTTCAAAGCAAACAAAAGCTATCGCTAAATTTTTGCTGTGCATAGAGAGGAGGGGAAAGCAAACATGTGATCCATTCAGAGCCAGGTGTAGCTTTACTTGGAGCTCTGCAATGGAACTTTCTGTTCTTTTAAAGGAGCAATAAAGAATTAGAATGAAAATTTAGCACTTGCAGTATGCACAGTTAACCACTGCGAGACAAAGAGAAGTAGTGGAATTCTTCTCCTGGGAATACCTGTGTGAAAATGAAGATTGTAGGAAAATCCTTTGCATTCCCATCTCTGACGGGTTTTTTTCTCACGTTTAGTGCTGACAGCACTCGTAAAACTTGGGGAGTGTCTTCAGGTTTATCTCCAGTCTGAAAGGGAAGTGGGTAGGTGAGGTAAGTTGGAATCACAGAATTGTTCAGGTTCAGGTTGGAAAAGCCCTCGCAGATAATGGAATCCAAGCACTGCCGTGTTCACCACGGAACTCTGTTCCCAGGTGCCACATGCACATGTTTTTGAACACTTCCAGGGATACTGGAAAAAGCAATTCCACCACTTTCCTGGGCAACCTGTTTCAATACCTGACCACCCTTTCAGTGAAGAAATTTTCCTGCATATATTTTAGAATTTGTCCTCTAGAAATGTGTAGACATAAGAGTTAATAAATATTTTTTTCTGAAGAGAAAATCATAGAACAGAAAAGAGAAACCTAGAAATGACTGAGATTCCCAGGTATTACGAGAAACAAAATTAGCAGGTACTGCAGTAGCCAGGCAGTGTTCAGTTTGCTTTTTGACACTGAGTATGGAACTTGAATTTCATTCTTTCAAAAAGTGTCCTGGGGCTACACCCAAACACCTGAGCCTTGAACGAAAATACACACTTTGCCCCTGTTAGTGTGTAGGAATGGTTTAGCTGTGCAGAAGGTGCAGTAGTAAAGGTTTAGCAAACAGAATGCAAGAAGTGACAGTGGCAGCCTGTGTAACTCTCACTCAGTTGTAACACAGTACTGCAGGCTGGGGCTTGCCCTCGTGCTCCATCTCCTTATTCCTGTGTAAATCTGCTGAGTGCAGGATTCTGGAGCTCTCTCTCTTGCCCTTGGTCATGCAGGGAAGTTTGCTGATGAAATCCCAGCCACCACCTGAAAAAGTTTTAAGCAAGAAAGTAACAAAGCTGAAAAACTTAATTTCTTTTCTTTTTGGATAGCTCAAGAATATTTCCTGCAGGGTCTGGGACATAATTTTTTGTCTTACACTAATTGCACAGGATCATTGTGTTCCTGGTAGATAGTTTAAACTTGCTTTTAAGACAGACTAAAAAGTCTTGGAGGTGAAAAATAAACACCATTTTTATTTGGGGAATTTTGTGGAATATGTTGATGCCACAACTACAAAACGGTTTCTGTGGTTCCTCAGAATGCTCATTTGAGTTGTAGCCTGAGCATTGGCCTGAAGTACAACAGCTGAAACAATAATGGATAAATCTGTGTATGTGCATAAAATCTCCTTATTGCTTGCTGGTGGTTCTCAAGAGAAATAACAAACAACATTTTCATTAACAAGCTGGTTCCTTCTAACTACTTCAGCTGTTGGAAGCTGAGATTATCTTGTGTTTTGTGACTTGGTTTTAGTTGAGAAGTGTGACACCAGTCTTGATAGATGTCGCTGTTCTCAGGAAAGGTCAGCTACCCTTAAACTTCTTGCAAACAAATACCTATAATAATGACAGTAAATAATGATCTAGTAGTAATAAACCCTGAGACTGTGTTGTAGTTTAACAACAAATGCCCCTTTTAGAATGAAGTTCATTTTTTTTGCTGTTGGTGCCTGTGATGATTCTGGAATCACAGAATTGTTCAGGTTGAAAAGGACCTTAAAGATCATCGAGTCCAACACTGCCAAGCCATTAACCCATGCAGCCAGTGATGGATAATAACATGTTAATAGTTTATATCAAAATTACCTGGAATTTTTATACCTCAGATGAATGGTGCAAGTTGAGAAACTGTATGTTCACATAGGAGAATTGCATTTCAGCTCATCGCCAAACTAAGAATAATACCAATTTTATGGAAACTTAACATGTTTTATGCAATTGCTTTGGGCAATACTTCTATTGGATGGATTCTTAAACCAGACAGTTGAACTAAAGATTGCACAGGAACAAATGTTTCCCTTTTTAAAGAACAAAATGCTTTTTGATGCAACGTAATCTCACCCTTTTGAACAGCTTTGTGCCCAGATGGGCCATTTCTTTCCTTCTGAAATCAGAGGAACATAGAGCAGGGCCTGAAATCTGGGCTGAGAAGGCATGGAATTCCAGGAAAACTGTTTTAAACTATTTTTTATGGCATTGTCCATTTCTTTGCAACATTGAGGCAGCAGTGAGGAAGCTTGAGCCAGGTGCTTTTAGAAACACAGGAGGTGAGTCCAGCAGGTGAAACACTTAGGAGATGTTAGAGGGTCTTTTCTTTTTCGCACAGTCCTCACAAATCTGATTAAATCCTGGCTTTGTGCTTTCCCTGGTACAAAACTGTGCATTTGTCCAAGTCAGGCAGGGAGGAAGGGCTCAGGAGGGAATTGGTTGCTCACAGGAATGCTGCCCTGAGAGCCCAGCTTCCAGCACCTGGAGCTGGCAGAAGCAGGAGGCAGGGACTCGTTTCAAGGTCCATGGGAGCAGCCACTGAAGCCCTGAGGACACTCTGTCCCTTGGGCTGGACTTCAGGTGTCTGCGTCCCATCTCACAGCCTGCTCGTGTGGGCACAGGGTGTAATTCCAGGGAAGCAGGACACTTTGCTGTCCCACAGCAGGTGACAGTCCTGGCTGCGCCCACCTCCCAGCTGAGGGTTGGGAATATTCCAGGGTTCCTGAGTGTGTCCGTAAGATTGCAGCTGCCACGGGAGAGCTGAGCTGAGGGTCAGCCTGACCCCATGGCCACAGGCTGAGACTCCGCAGCTCTGCACCAGGGGTGTGTCCTGTGAAGAGTGTCCTGGGCTGTGTCCGGGGGGGCTCTGCGGGTGAATCCCGGCGTTGTGTCCGGGCGGAATGGCCTGGAGGGTGTGTCCTGGGGGTGTCTGTGTGTCCTGGGGTCTGGGGTGTGTCCAGGGACAGGGAATGGGTGTTCTGATGGGGGTGTCTTGGGGAGTGTGCCCTGGGGGATGGCTCCTGAGGGCTGTGTCCTGAGAATGTGTCTGGATGTGGGTCCTGGGGGGACTCGGGGGTGTGTCCTACAGGGCAGAACACCTGGGGGCTGTTTTGGGCTTTGTTCCAGGGAGTGGCTTTGGGGGTGTTTCCCAGGGGGTATGTGCGTGCTGGGAGAGTCGTACTGATGGACTGAAGGTGATTTATTTACCTGATTCCCTCAGTATATGAGCAGTGGAGCCCAATTCTTGTCTTCCACTCATAGAAAATTTTTCTCCTCATAGAAAATGTCCTTTTTTAATTCCTGAAGTTCAGGGCTGTGTACAATTGCGGTTTGATTTTGGTATCTGTCTCTTACTCTTCCTGTGGGATCCTCCTTAGTGGCAGCAATACCTGCTATTCTCTTCAACCAAAAATCTGAAATTTTTAATAATACAGAATTGCAAGAAGGAGCTTTGACTCTGTGGGTTATGTTGGGGTTTTTTAAAATGTTTTTGCAGCCGCTGCTACCTTCTCCAAAGGTTACGTATTTTGTTCAAGATGTTTCTATCAGAAGTTACCAGATGAAAATTTGACCTTAAAAATTTTCCCTCCAAAATGTTTCTGTTAATCATGCTGATTATTAAGTTGATCTATGGGGAAAAAAAAAAAATTTTGCATGTAAGAATTTTAGGTTTAAAAATGCTGGAAAAAATTACAGACTTTTTTGGCATCTTGTCTGATGTCTCACTAGAAGCTTCCTGTTTTGCTTTTCATGTTCTTTGAAATAATTTTCAGTGTGCTTGGAAAACTCACTCACCCATAGATGAGAAAGAAGCTTTCCAGGGCACACACCTTTAGCTTTCAAAGGATCCGTGTTTGATGCTAAAGTCTTGTTTTCAGAATCCTGGCATCTTGCTTAGATCAAAGCTGGTGTTTGGAAGGGTTTAGTTAGTTATGTATTTATTATTTAAGTATCACACTTCCAAGCTCTTTTTTGGAAATGGAGGTGAGCACGGAAAAGCAGAGCCTGCCAAGAGGCATTGGATACCCAGCAGTGGCAGTGTGAGAACACCACAGAACCCAACCCAGGGGATGGCAGAGCACCCAGGAGGAACAGAAGAAAGAAGGAAGAGTGTGGATACTCTGATGGCTGAGCAAATACAGGGAGGAGGAGCTGAATTCCCAAGTCAATATTTTTGAAGTCCACTGAACAAAGGAGATTTTCCTTCCAAAGTTCATGTCAGAATTTCAGGCCATGGGAAGGCGGATGCAGCTCTCTGAAGGTTGCTCACTTTAATACTCATTAGTGACTCTGGCACTCGCAGCCTGCCCCAGGGAATTCCAGGAGCGTCGGCGGGAGCGTTGGATTGCAGGCTCACAGTGGTGTCATGCTGACTCAGGAGTTTCCATGTGAGTGCCAGGCCTGGAGGTGGGCAGAAAGAACCCCTCTCTTGCTGCATCCCTGCAGGAGGGAGCAGCCCTGGGTTTGGGATGCCTGGGGGTTGCTGCAGAGGTTCCCACAGCTCAGACCCACACAGCTGGTTCCCATCTCACCAGTGTCCAGCTGGATCCAGGCTGCAACCTCCTGGTTAGGTCCTGCTGGTGCAGCTGCCTGAACAAGTGCTTCCTTCATGATCAGCACCAAAGCTGGCTGTTTCAGAGAAATCCAGGCTGTCCCTTCCTTCAGCATCCATAGGTATTTGCCGTAGTGACTGCTCTGGGATCAGAGTAATGCTGACTGTAATCAAGTGCAGGAAGTGCCAGGCAGTTGCTGTATCAGTTTTTATTGCAGAGAGATGAACAGCTGTGGCATTGATGTCTTCTACTCTGTATTTAGTGTTTGCTCTGGTAGGTCCCAGAAGGTTTTCAAATTGTCTGTGTTTGTTATTAGAATCATAGAATAAAATCACAGAATCACAGTGACTTTGGTCTGGGAGGAACCTTAAAGCCCAGCTCATTCCACACCCCCTGCCATGAGTGGGGATACCTTCCCCTATCCCAGGTTGCTCCAAGCTCTATCCAGCCTGGCCTTGGACACTTCCAGGGACCCAGGGGCAGCCCCAGCTTCTCTGGGCGCCATGTACCAGGGCCTCCCCACCCTCACAGGGAACAATTTCTGTCATGTATCCAACCTAAATTTCCTCTCTGTCAGTTTGAAGCCATTCCCCCTTGTCCTGTCACTCCAGTTCCTGATGAACAGTCCCTCTTCAGCTTCCCTGGAGCCCCTTCAGATCCTGGAAGGTGCTGTGAGATCTCCACACAACCTTCTCTTCTCCAGGCTGAACATTCCCAACTCTCCCAGTCTGGATCCACAGGGCAGGGGCTCCACTCCCCTGAGCAACTTTGTGGCCTCCTCTGGACCTGCTCCAAGAGTTCCACATCCTTCTTATGTTGGGGACATCCGAGCCATGAGCTGAATGATCTCATCAGGGGTCAGAGCCTTCCATTCCCAGCCCCTGCTTGGAGTGAACGTATCCCCGCACTGCAGAGATGTGTTGGGACGCTGTATGTAAAGAGTGTCCTTCCAAAACAAAAGGTTAATTTATTGAGATGCTCACAGTAAGATGTATGAAGGTAATGGGTATTGCAATTTTGATTTTAACCTTTACGGAATAAATTTCAAGTTTGGTTAGGTCCAAACTGGAAATAAATGTGAGTTTCAGTTACATTGTGCGCGTGTGTTATCACCCCCGCCCAATGCAAACAGGAGAATACTTTGATTAATTTAATTTTATTTATTTTTCTGACTGTCGGTGGTCACTGGGAGGAGAAGCTGTTGGTGCAGGGGCTGGGGGAGCACTCCTGAACTGCCAGCAGGGCTGTGCAGGGACAGGGTGACAGCGCCAGCCCTTGCAGGGCACTGCTCAGCTGCTGCTCCGCACCATGTGAGCTCCTCAAGTGCTCTCACACTATAAATAGCCCAGCACATTGTTGGTAGTGGCTTTTTATTAATAAACATCAACAGTATTTTTTGAGGATATTTATAATAATTGGGGGACAGATTAAATGGTCTGTATTTCCAGACTGCAAAGGAGTTTGAGTTTCGTTAACATCAAGAAAGCCTCAACGTGCCCACTGTTTTAAAATTTTGCTTTAAATATGAATATCACTGTTATTTGCTTAGTGTGTTTATTTTCTAATATTTTACTATTTAAGTTATTGATATTACTATTGTTTGCTTTAAAATGAATAGAATCATGAAGCCTCTGTTTGTACAGTTACCCTGTAGCAGAGCAAGTGTTAATCACCTAAACATAAAAAGCTACTGTTTTACTCAAAGTGATGGTCTATACTCTGTTCCTAAAGACTTTTTCTGTTTGTTTTATTAACTCTCAGGACCCTTCAAAGTCCTACAAGAAAGCTGGAGAAGTTGCACCGGTTGAGTTACACGTGGATGAAGGTATCCAAGTAGAAACAACCCCTTTATCTAAGAAAGTTTCCCCATTGCACTCTGAAATGACAGATTATATAAAGTCGTCTCCTCCGACTCTTATCAGTAGCCATAATTCTGACTTAAAGGATAGAACAGAAATTAATGGAGCAACAACTGTCACAGAAAAATTGGCTCAACTTATTGCAACTTGTCCTCCTTCCAAGTCTTCCAAAACAAAGCAGAAGAAGCCCGGAAGTGGAAATGGAACTACGTCTGGTTTGGTTAAAGACTCTGGGAAGAAGCTACCAGGAACCATAACTGCAAGTGGGTTGGTTAATAAAGATTTGGTAAAGAAACTGCCAGGCTCTGGGATTGCTGTTGGGTTGGTGAACAAGGACTCAGGGAAGAAGCCATTAGGGATTGGCAGCGCAGCCATATTGGTTAACAAAGACTCTGGGAAGAAGCCCCAAGGGATCGGCCCCTTGATTGGATTGGTTAGCAAGGACTCTGGGAAGAGGCCTCCAGCGATCAGCACTCCAGCAGGGTTAGTTCACAAGGATTCTGGAAAGAAGCAGCCAGTGACCAGCTCTGCAGTTGGATTGATCAGCAAAGATGTGGGGAGGAAACTTCCAGGGATCAGCACTCCAACTGCACTGACTAATAAGGAGCCTCTCAAGAAGCCAGTCGGGATCAGCACTCCAGCAGGATTGGTTAACAAGGATGCTGGGAAGAAGTTGTTGGGAATAAATAATCCTACAGGTCTGCTTAACAAGGATTCTGGGAGAAAGATGCCAGGGACTGGGAATACCACAGTTCTGGTTAACAAAGACTCTGGAAGGAAGACACCAGGGATTGGCAGCCCGATGGGACCGGTTAGCAAGGACTCTGGGAGGAAGATGCCAGGAATTAGCAGTCCTGTGGGATTGGTTAGCAAGGACTGTGGGAAGAAGCCAGCAGGGATTGGCAGTCCAGCTGGTTTGGCTAACAAGGACTCTGGAACTCTGAAAGCAGACTCCCTCGTGCCCTCCTCAGAGCCCTTTAAGCTTCCTTGCAATTCAAACCTCAGCAGCCTTGAAAGCCATGAGCCTGCGGATTTACTGAAGGAAAATACTACCAGCAAAACCTTTGAGAAGCATGTTATGAGGCAGAGCAAAGAAAGTATCTTGGACAAGTTTTCAATTCGGAAAGAAATTGCTGATGTAGGCAAAGAGATGTTTAATGAAGGAATGTGTGTTCCACAGGATGCCTACTCATCCAGTGAGAAAGGGATTTATGAAACGTCTAAGCACGAAAAGCAGCCTCCAGTTTATTGCACTTCACCAGACTTCAGGACAGGAGGTGCCTCGGAGGTGTCGACAGCCAAGTCCCCATTCAGTGCAGTGGGAGAGGGGAATCTCCCATCTCCCTCCCCCACGGTGCCTGTCCCCACCCTGAGCAGGAGCCTCTCCACAGCCTCCTCCCAGCTGGCGTCCAACTCATTGCACTTAAGTTCCACGGCAGAGCTCTTGGAAGGCATTTCAGATCCGATGGGCAAAACGCCGTTCTCCTCGGACAGCACCCTCCTGAGTCTGAACAGGACATTGAACCACACTCTCAGCACCGATTTTAAAGGTGCCGAGAAAGACTTAAGTGATTCAAAAGCGTCTTACGTGGAAACTTCAAGAATGAGTCCTCCCACAGGGAAAAAGCCCATTTTGGCAGCTGAGACAAGCATCCACGCTACTGTTACCCCTTCAGTAGTTAGTTTTACCAGCTTGTTTGGTAGCAAGCAGTTCCTCAAGATTGGTGCAATTGCTGCATCCGAGAAATCCTGCCAAGGAGCAAAAAACCTGAGCAGCACTCAGCAATCAAAACCTTTAAAGAAAAGAAAAGGAAGGAAGCCACGATGGACTAAAGTGGTGTCAAGAAGCACGTGCCGACCTCCAAAGGGTCTGGAACTAGAAAGGTCAGAGCTTTTTAAAAACATTTCATATAGTGCACTATCAAGCGGTAATTTGGAGCAGGCCAAATTCCTGAAAAACATTGGATCGTCCTCGTTTGTGGAGCATGAATTCGTCAAACATCAGTTGCCAAAGCTGAACGAAGCTAATGGACAGTCTCTGGCACTGCTGGCTGAGACTGACAAACAGACTCAGAAGTTCTACAGTGCTCACAAACAACCCTCTAGCTTGTGCATGTCAGATGATTTCTTACCTGACTTGTACAAACCCAAAAGAGGAAGACCTAAATCCAAGGAAATGCCAGAACTTGAAGGTCCCCCCAAAAGAACTCTTAAAATCCCAGCATCAAAAGTCTTTTCAGTGCAGTCAAAAGAAGAGCAAGAACCTCCAATTTTACAGCCCGAAGTCGAAATTCCCTCCCTTAAACAAAGCTTATCAGGACAAGCTTTTCCTAAAAAGAGAGGGAGACCTAAAAGACAGATCAGGTCATCAATTAAAATGAAACCTCCTATTCTGTCTGTGGCACCTTTTGTTGGAACAGAGAACTCGAGCAAGATGGGGCCTGAAAGTGAACAGCATCGTCCCGGGGAATTCTTTGAGAGGAAGGACCAGCTGCGAGGGCCGGAAGAAGTCCAAAGCCCCAGTATTTGTAGCATGAGTGATTTGGAAGTAGACTCAGACAGAAAAGTTGCCAAGAGAAATAACGGACAGTTAATGAAAACAATTATTCGAAAAATAAATAAAATGAAAACTCTGAAGCGAAAGAAACTTCTGAATCAGATTCTGTCCAGTACAGTGGAACCAAATACCAAAGGGAAGATGCAATCCAAGCTCCACAACACCGTGTCAACTCTTGCTGCCACATTTGGTTCAAAACTAGGCCAGCAAATCAATGTCAGCAAGAAAGGAACAATTTACATAGGAAAAAGGAGAGGGAGGAAACCTAAAGCTGTCCTGAATGGCATTTTAGCCAGCAGTGCTGCCAGTCTGACAGTTCTGGAGAAATCTGCCCAGCAAGCTCCTGGTACGTCCCTAGGACAAGTCCTTCCCCATTTGCTGCCCTCGGCAGCGAATCCCTCGGAGATCCTCCCGTCTCCGGTTTGCTCCCAGTCCTCGGCCGTGAGCGGGGGGCAGAGCCCCGTGAGCAGCGACGCGGGGTTCATCGAGCCCAGCTCGGTGCCCTACCTGCACCTCCACTCCAGACAGGGCAGCGTGGTGCAGACGCTCGCCATGAAGAAAGCAGCCAAGGGGAGGAGGAGATTGTCCCCACCAACGCTGCTGCCCAACTCCCCCTCGCACCTGAGCGAGCTGACATCGCTCAAAGAGGCCACCCCTTCCCCCGTGAGCGAGTCCCACAGCGACGAGACCATCCCCAGCGACAGCGGGATAGGCACGGACAACAACAGCACTTCGGACCGAGCCGAGAAGTTCTGCGGGCAGAAGAAGAAAAGGCACTCGTTTGACCACGTGTCCCTCATCCCACCCGAAACTTCCACCGTGCTGAGCAACCTGAAGGAGAAGCACAAGCACAAGTGCAAGCGCCGCAGCCACGATTACCTCAGCTATGACAAGATGAAGAGGCAGAAGCGAAAAAGGAAAAAGAAGTACCCTCAGCTCCGAGGGAGGCAGGACCCCGACTTCCTCGCCGAGTTGGAGGAGTTAATTAGTCGATTAAGTGAAATTAGAATAACCCACAGAAGCCACCATTTTATACCCCGAGATTTGCTGCCCACCATTTTTAGGATAAATTTCAATAGTTTCTACACCCACCCTACTTTTCCTTTAGATCCTTTGCACTACATTAGAAAACCTGATTTAAAGAAAAAGAGAGGCAGGCCTCCAAAAATGCGGGAAGCTATGGCAGAAATGCCTTTCATGCATAGCCTCAGCTTTCCCCTGTCCAGCACAGGGTTCTACCCCTCCTATGGCATGCCTTACTCGCCTTCTCCCCTGGCAGCTGCTCCCATAGGATTAGGTTATTATGGAAGGTACCCTCCAACTCTGTACCCTCCTCCACCCTCTCCCTCTTTCACAACCCCACTGCCTCCACCTTCCTACATGCATACAGGCCACCTGCTTCTCAACCCCACCAAATACCACAAGAAGAAGCATAAACTCTTGCGCCAGGAAGCTTTCCTCACCACGAGCAGGACTCCGCTCCTGTCCATGAGCACGTATCCCAGCGTCCCACCCGAGATGGCCTATGGCTGGATGCTGGAACACAAGCACAGACACCGCCACAAGCACCGGGAGCACCGCTCCTCTGAGCAGCCGCAGGTTTCCATGGACACCATCACGGCCAACAGCTCCTCCAGAACCGTCCTGGAGTCCTTGAAGCGCTACAGGTTTGGGAAGGAGGCTGTTGGCGAGAGGTACAAACATAAAGAGAAACACAGATGCCACATGTCTTGTCCACACCTGTCACCTTCCAAGGGTTTGCTGGGCAGAGATGAGCAGTGGGTCAGGAGAGAGCCTTCAGAGTCTAATTCCTTGGCGCTGGGGTTGCAGACACCTCTACAGATAGACTGCTCTGAAAATTCCCCAGCTCTGTCCCTGGGGGGATTCACTCCCAGCTCGGAGCCAGCCAGCAGCGATGAACACACAAATCTTTTCACAAGTGCAATAGGCAGCTGCAGAGTCACCAACTCTGCCAGCACCAATGGACGTAAAAAATTACCTGAGAGCCCCGGACTGTTCAGCGGGCAGGACGCGTCGCTCAACCGGCCCCTCCGCAAGGAGCCCGTGCCTTCCCTGGAGAAGGCCCTGCAGCCACTGTCAGGTAAGGGAGCTCAGCCTGGGCCTGCTTTCCACAAGTTTTTCTGGGTTCTGTTGTACCAAACGGAGGCAGGTGAGGCTTTGGCTCTGCAGGGATCTGTGGTGGGCTCCAGCCCTGCTCCTGCCCTCGCCGAGGGTTCTGTTCCATGCAGCATCAGCACAGGGATGGGAACCCTCAGAGCCACCCACAGCACTCTAGGTGTCCCTCTTCCCAACAGACTCCTCCTGCTTCCTTACAGTCAGGCTAAGGATGCTTTCTCATGCAAAGGTCTTTGCTTTTTCTTTATTTCATCTTTCTGGAGAAATGAGGGAAAGTTTCTCATGATTTTTGCTACTTCCAAAGCCATGTTTGTTTGGTTTGAAGTTTGGTTGGTTTGGTTTAGACCAGCTGTTGCTGCTACTGTTGTGAGTCATGTTTCCATTTAAGAAAATGTTTCCTATTCCTGCAGTAACTCCATTTTAGTTATTTTGACAATCTCTGCTGAAACAGAACTTTCAATCCCTGCCTTGAGGCCTCTTGCAAGACCTCAGAAAAGCTGGGGGTGATGCTGGCGATGCCTGAGACCAAACCTAGAAATTTTGGATTTATTCATACTTGGGAAATGCATCTGACAGCCTCGAGCAGAACTGGAACAGGAGGAGCAGGAACAGGAACTTGTCATTTCCATAATATTAAGGAAAAGAAAAGATAACCTGCAAAGAGCAAGTGTGGCTCGTGCTCCTGCTACTTCCAGTGTGTGAAAGAAGCCTGAGCTGCTTCTCCCTCCCCTACTTGCGTGTGTTTTCCCTTGAAATTTAAATCATTGTCCAAAGCCACTTGTGAGTAATATTTCATCGAGCATGAAGCAGCTGCCAGGACTGAATAATCCCTCCTCACATTCCTGATTCTCATCTTGCTCCTTCCCATGTGATACTTCTGTTCTGATGCCTCCTGCCTCCTCCTGCTCTGCACACCTGTGTATGCACAAGGTTATTCTCTTGATTTGGGGAGTTTATGTTTTGCTTCTTTATTTTAAGGGCAATTGGAAGCATCTGGATCTTTGACAAGTTCTTATTTCTTTGTGCTGGTACTGCAATTACTTGAGGTGGTGAGGGGAGTGTGGAGAAGGTAATAGAGCCATGAGATTGCTTTTCCTGCAGCGATGGAAAGAGAAATTCCAAGTGCAGGGTCGCTCAGAGGGTTAAATTTGACTCTGAGGAGTGAACTGGTTGTGGGAGCTTGTGCAGCTCTGGGAATCTCCTGAGGATTTCCGTTGCAGTGAATGATCTGACCTGGTTTTGTGTGAGGAGTAACCTAAGGGAGGGGAGAGCAGAGATGGGTTTTGGTGAAGGCTCTGCCTACTCCCTGCCCTAGGATGTGATTCCTCAGGGTGGGGTATCGCCTCCAGGCAGTGCATTCCCACCTGGAACCAGGGTGGTTTTGTTGTGAGGCTGGTGTTAGGCTCAATGTCCAGCTCATTCCCAAGGAGCTCCAGTGCCCCACACTATTCGGAAAACTTAACCCATGTCTGATAAAAAGCCCCAGGAAAGGGAAGTGCCAGATTTGGGGGTTTTGGATCCATGTCAGTTTGCATGTTGTGTTTGGGGTGTTTTGCTTTAGCCGCTGTGCAGAATGGTGATCTTGAATCCATGACCATGGAAGATTAAAAGGAAAGGCACAGACAGAGGAAAAACCTCTGGTGCATCAAAAACTGTTTATTTATAAAACCAGATGCATTTCAGGTGCATGGTGGAGAGGTGCTGGATCAGAGCCTTGAAACAAGCAGGGGTCAGCATCAGGGAACCCTTCCAGAATGGATCTTTGGGATCCATGGGGGACGTTTTTGGTGCTTTATTTCAGAGTATCCCATGTGGAAAATCCACCTCACCTCCACGGCCTTTTGCACGTCAGTCTGGCCTAACTGGGTGAACAAATTCTTTTTATGATATTGGCTGATGACAGATGTTTTCAGAGGTTTGCCCATGTCTGAGTTGTGTTAGAAATGAGTTCTGTTGGTTGTTTGGACAAACAGGACTCTTCCATGGAGGTTGGAGTTTCCTGGGAGGTGAAGCACAGGTGGAAGTTCACCCGCTGAGGCTGCTGTGTGACACTGGCACAGCCACAGCAGTGCAGGTCACGAGGCTCTGATGTTTTGTCCGGGGGAGTTTTGTAGGACACTGCTGCCTGTTCATCCCGAGTTCCCCGGGGCTGTTCCTGAACTTCCGCAGCTTCACATCAGGAATTATTTTGGACAGCTGATGCTGTATCAGAACCCAGCCTCGGTGAGCCGTGCTGTGTACCTTGATGTGCCGCTTACAGTTCCTGTGGCCTCTGTGTGTTCCACTCACACTCCTGGCAGGAAGGGCAGAACAGGATCAGCCGTGTGGTGGGGATTGGTGCAGTTGAACAGTCTGTACTGCTTTCATTGCCTCTGCAAACACCAGGCCAGGGGCGAGGCACCATGTGCTGGTCTGGCCGTCCAGCTCTGGGGGAGATGCAGGTGCCACTCTGTCCGTTCCCATGGGATAACCGGCATTACCGGACATGACCGTGTGGGCTCCTGGGGTGAACCGACCAGTCCCAGGCCGTGTGTCCGTCTCTGCCCCGAGAGGTCCCTGTCCCTGTGTCCATCCCTGCCCCGAGGGGTTCCAGGCCTTGTGCCGGTCCCTGCCCTGAGTGTCCTGGTTCCTGTGTCTTGTCCCTATCCCGAGGGGTCCCAGTCCGTGTGTCGGTCCCTGGCCTTGTGTCGGTCTCTGCCCTGAGTATCCCGGTCCCTGCGTCCGTCCGTGCCCGAGGGATCCCCAGGGGTCCCGGTCCCTGTGTCTGTTCCTATCCCGAGAGGTCCCGGCCGTTCCCGTTCGGTTCCCGTTCCCGTTCCCGCTCC
>VZRN01002245.1:164765-210637 GCA_013397935.1 Dasyornis broadbenti
CGCCCCCTGGCGGCCCCGCCGCTCCTCTGCCGCGTCCCGCCGAGCCCGGTGGGGCGGGGTGTGCTGAGCGTGTCCCGGGGTGCCGAGCGGGGTGGGGGTTGTCACACAGCGCCCCCGGAGACCGGAGAACCGGCGGTGACAGCCCCCGCGATGGGCCACCCCCTGCCAGCAGCACAGGCACTGCTGGGCCATCCCCACGGCCTCCAAAACGTTCTCCCTCTTTTTTCTCCCTATTATGAATTACAGCCCACTCCCACTTAGAACACTTACTCCTGCTGTTTAATTTCTATTTTTTAATCCCAGCTCCCAGGGTACTTATTTAATGTAGACTTTTTGAAATCAATGCATCTTGGAGTTCCTTAGGAGGGAAATTCACCCTGGAATGACAGACCTGCTGTGGGTGTAACCCCTGGGCAGCTCAGCAGCCCCCTGAGCCCAGAGGGGTGAGTGGGCAGGAGGATCAGAATAAAGTGAAGCTTGTGGATTGCAATAAGAACTCTTTAATAATTGAAATAAAATTATATATAATAGTAACAGTAATAATAATTGTTATGAGAAGGAGAGAGGGAAATAAACCCCAAGGAGCACAAGTTATGCCTGGTGCAGTTGCTCAGTACCTGCTGCCAGTCCTCAGCACTAACTGGGGCTTGGAGCAACCTGGGATAATGGAAAGTGTCCCTGCCATGGCAGGGGGTGGAACAAGATGAGCTTTAGGGTCCCTTCCAGCCCAACCCAGTCCATGATTCTGTGAATAAACCCCAGGAAGCACAAGTGATGCCCAGTGCACTCACCCAATGCCCAGCCTGTCCCCAGCACCGACTGGGGGATCCCGGCCACCCCTCAGTTCATCACTGGGCCGGACACTCCGTGGTGTGGAATGTCCTCTGCCAGCCGGGATCAGCTGTCCTGGCCCTGCTGGCAGAGCAGGGGACCCTGGAGAATGCTGGGCTGAGGGTGAGCACAGCTGGGCACCAGCCAGACATCAGGGTGTGACCAACATCATCCTCACCCCGAACCCAGGCCCAGCTGGACCAG
This sequence comes from Dasyornis broadbenti, assembly GCA_013397935.1. Lineage (NCBI taxonomy): Eukaryota > Metazoa > Chordata > Aves > Passeriformes > Dasyornithidae > Dasyornis > Dasyornis broadbenti. The sequence goes on from VZRN01002245.1 coordinate 165,801, forward strand.
CTACTGGGACACATTCACTCCATCCCAGCCAGAACCAGGACAGCTCTTGCCAATACTGAGCACCTGTGCAGTGTCCCAGCCCAGCTCTGCTGCAGGTGCCTTGCCCTGTGTGTGGTGGGAACAGCTGGGACCAGATGTGCTGGAGGAGGCCATGCAGGAAGTTCATCAGGCATAGAGGTGGCAGCCTGGAATAATGTCCAGGAGCCTTGTGATGGTGCCATTATTGAGGAGAGTTCATGTAAAAGAGAGCTATCCCTCTGCCCTCTCGAGAGGTTGGAATCCTTTGAAAAGTGCTGTTGTTGATTCCCTCCATCAATCACAGGTGTTACACCAGGAGCTAAGAGTGCCTATGATTAAAAAAATTCCAAACTTTGAGGCAAGACAGGATCGAAAATGAGATTTTCCCAGAGATTCGGGTGAATCACTTTGGTGCTTGCAAGGATTCTTCCATCATTGCACACCTTGGGGTCTCTCTTGAGACATTGAAGCCCCAGGCCATGGGCAGGGGAGAAATTTTGGGTGTTGATTTTGGGCAGAACTTCACTTTCCTGCTGTTCTCTTTTGGAGAAGTCTGTGAGGAAAAGAGGGAAGAGCTCAGAACCAAAGAGCTCATTCATTATGAACCATATTTTGAAGGGAAACAGCAAAAATCTGGTTTTATGCATCCTGGATTTTGTCTTCTAGATATTTTCAGGATATGTGCATTCTCCTCTCACACTGCCATGTGCATTTTTGCTTACCTGGGTTTTTATACTGATCTGAGTTTTTATTATCTCAGCATTTTCATAACTGCAATACCAGGTTTTTCTATGACATTTTCATGACTCCCACAGCCTTTGCTTTCAAGAGTAATTTGGATTCTCTAAAAGTTTACATTTTAGGAAAATAAAGCAGTTTACTGTAAGAAAATATTTATGTGTAAGAAGGGAAACAGAAATAGGTCTTTGCTTGTGTTTTCAGCAAAGCTGCCGTTCCCAGCCCTGTCCCTTCACCCTGCGGCAGTCGTGGGATTTCTGTATCTTTCTAAAATTGGTTTTAACTCCAGGAATGGTAATTGTGCTTCCTGCTGCCTGGTGACATCATCCAAGGATTTAGCAAGTAACAGCAAGCCCTGTGTGCTCAGAGCACAGGGTGAAACGTGTTTTGCAGGTGCCTAAAATCCAGTGCTGGTTTGTGTGTAGATAATCATCGTCCTCACTTGTTTAGGCCCCAGGGCTTTGAGAGATTTGCCATGATGGACTGAAGCAGAAATACTTGAGTTTTTTATTGCGCCAAGATCTTGAAAAGGAAAAGCAACATAGCAAGGGACAAATCTAAAGAAGTTTTCAAATCTTAAGAATCTTTTTTTTCAGTTTTTCACCTTTCTGCAGTTCCTGCTGAGCAGTTCTGCCCAAGGAAGGGGAAGGGAATGCTTTTCCACAATGAGGTGTCCTTCCAGCACAGAGGGATGGGATCAGCTGCACACAGCCACTCAGTGTTCCCCAGGGATCAATCCATGTTCCAGTGCTATTTCACCTCCTCCCCAGTGCCCAGGATGGTGGGACAGTGGCTGAGAGGGACAGTAGGACACAGCAGGACACAGTGCCAGCACACACGGGGACCAGCACGGTCAGGATGGGCTGGACAGGCTTTCTGAGGAGCAGCACCAGGGGCTGGGTTATGGAGATCATCACCAGGAGGATGAGGGGGTGTTATTCCCCTCTTCTCCACCCTGGAGAGGCCACGTCTGGAGTGTTGTGTGCAGCTCTGGGCTGCCCAGTCCAGGAGAGACATGGACGTGCTGCAGTGAATCCAGTGGAGAGCCACAGGAATGACCAGGGGATTGGAGCCTCTGTCATCCAGAGGGCCTGGAAGAGCTGGGATCAGTCATCCAGAAGGCCTGGGAGAGCCAGAATCATTCATCAGGAGGCTGGAAGAGCTGGGGTTGAGTCATCCAGAGAGATTGGGAGGGTTGGCATTGGCCAGCCTGGAGCAGAGGATGCACAATGGGAGCTCTTCCCAGTGTGTGCATGTGCTGGGTGGGAGGGAGCTAAGAAGAAGGAGCCAAACTGGTCCTGATGGTGCCCAGTGGCAGGAGAGACAAAGGGCACCCACTGGAGCCCAGGGAGTTCTGTTTGTGCAGAAGAAACAGCGTTTATAGGGAGGGTGAGGGAACGGCAGATCGTGGAGTCTGTGTCACTGGAGATGTGGAAAACCAGGGAATGTGGTGGCCCTGAGCAACCTGCCCCTGGTTTGAGCAGGGTGTCAGTCTAGGTAATCTGCAGAGGTCCTTTCCAAACTCCTCTGTGAAAATCAAGGAATGAAGCCACGGGGTTCATTTGAAAGTAGGAATATGGGGCAGTTCTTTTCTTTTTTTACATACGAGCTATTTCTGGTGCTTAACATTACATGGTTACTCATGGCTTGTTTACCTATGCTGTTGGCCTGTGTGAAATTCCTGCTTGGTGTTCCCTTTCCATCCTTACCATGTTCCTGGGAGCACACAGGTGTTCCTCAAGCAATGCCAGAGTAACCTCAGTTTGAGCCTTTGGTGCTTTAGTGTTGTATTGACACAGCAAGGCTGAAATGATGTTCCTTGTGCCTTTCCCTGATGTGCTTTGCAGGCACTTTGCCAAGCCAGGACAAACCCTCGCAGAGGCAGTCGGAGAGCACAAACTGCAGCCCCTCCAGGAAGAGATCCACGTCAGAGAGCACTTCTTCTCCAGGCAAGTCCTGCTCAGGGGTTTTGGGATCCTTGCTTTGCTCAGACCTGTGCGGAGACACAGCTGGGACAGCATGGCTGGGAGAACTTCAGCTCGTGAAGATACTGAATTCTTCCACTGACTTTTTGGGGTTCAAATACTGTGGGTTGGGTTGTAGAACAGGGAGACTTGAGCTGGTGCTTTGAGAAAGAGCAGCACAGCTGTGGCAGGGTGGGGTTTGGTTCCTCACCAGGTTAAATTAGGCCTTGTGGAGCTCAGTGCCTTAATCCAGACCTGAGACATTACAGTTAATCAATGAATGAGGGGAATAGATGAATTCCTCCCTGGCGAAGAGCCTGACTCCTGCACTGCTTTGGAGGCAGAGGGTTCCTGCCCCTGGGCAGAGCAGGGGAGGATCAGGCCGGGCTGTGCTGTTGGGTTTTCTTCCTCACATGTGAGAATCCTGCCAAGGTGATAGAGGATGAGACGTGGCTCATCCCAGTCATCACTAATGATACAGCTGTGAATGTCCCCAGGTCAGGAATGGTCATGGGAGAGAGATAATGGGAGTTCTGAAAGGTCTGGGAACTCTGGTAGCACCTCATCAAATCCATGATATGAGGACAAGTCTTGGATGCACAGGATCATTGGAGCTGGTATCACCTCAGCTATCGCTGCTTGAGGCTTGCGAGGAAGGGAAAGGTTCTCCCTCCTGACAGGGCAGTGGAGCTCTAGAGAGTCATCTGAGGGATGAGGGAGCTGGCAAAGGGCTCAGCCTGGAGCAGAGGAGGCTCAGGGGAAACCCTGTGGCTCTGCACAGCTCCTGACAGGAGGGGACAGCTGGGGCGGGGCAGGCTCTGCTGCCAGGGAACAGGGACAGGAGGAGAGGGAACGGCCTCAGGCTGGGCCAGGGGAGGCTCAGGTTGGACATCAGGAAGAATTTCTCCATGGAAAGGGAGGGACTGCCCAGGGAGGTTTGGACTCCCCATTCCTGGAGGTGTCCAAGGAAAGGCTGGAGTTGGCACTGAGTGCTCTGGGCTGGGGACAAGGTGGGGATTGGACACAGCTTGGACTTCATGGCCTTGGAGCTCTTTTCCAACATTAGTGATTCCATAATTCTGTGACTCTGTGTGTTTGAGCTTTGTTTTGTGAGGGGGTCAGACCTGTGCAGACTCACTGTATGTGACTCTCTGTGTGTTGCTGTCAGTCACATTTTCACCCCTATGACAGTGTCAAATCTCTTGACCAAATTGTCACAGGGCAGATCTGAAAATGTTCATTTCCTGCGTGTTGTCACCCAGTGGTTATCCCAGATGGCAGGAGAGGTTGGGGTGGGCTCTGAGCAACCTGCTCCAGTGGAAGGTGTCCCTGCCTATGGCAGGAGGGTGGAACAAGATCGTGTTTAAAGTCCCTTCCAACCCAAACTATTCTATGATTCTGTAAAAATGGAATGTGAGCTCCCCTAGGATTGGGCAGAAGAAAATCCAGCATGTTGACCCATTTTTAAAGAAGCTCAGTTGTAGAAACACTCCCATTACCAGAATTCAGACATTCTTAGACACCCAAATTGACTGCAAATATGTACTAAATCCCTAGGATTGGTACTTAGAACTAGTTACGATTTCCATCTAGGAAGGATGTGCCAAAAGTGCCATTTCCTCCCTGCTTTAAACAGATGTTTGCAACAGATGCTCCATTCAGCCTGTGCTGCAGAAAGGCCTTTGCAGTGGAGAAGGGACTGAAACCCTTCTTCCTGTCTCGTTCACCTTCTTGTCCTCACTCACTGGAAAGGGGCAGCTGCAGTTGTAACTGGGAGTAGGAAGTGTTAAAGTTGAGGAGTGTTCTGTGCAGGAGCATTGGAATGACATGAATCACAAGTTTATCAACTTCAAAGTCCCCGAAGTGATGATGCAGCTGAGCAGATCAGTCATTGTTATATTTTCCGTGGATCTGGAATGCATGTGGGATTCAGTGTGTTTGTCAGAGAGCTGCAGCTGTCCCGGGATCAGAGCCTGCAGTGTGCCAGCCCTTCGGATCACTTTCCAAGCAGCAGCAGCACCAGTTCCAGGGCATCCATGGGACGAGGTGCTGGTTGAGGCTCACTGTGCTGAGCAGGTGGGTTTTGTGAGGAGCCCCAGCTCCATCCCTCGTGCCTCTAAAGGCCAGAAGAGAACAAAGGGTAATTTATCTTTGTTATTTCATCTGAAATGCAGAGCTGAAAGTGTAAATCCTTCTGGTTGTCTCAGAGTTGTTGGGGTGTCCAGGTCAGCTGCCAGCAGGAGGCTTCTCTTGTCCTTTGTCACCAGGAATTGTCCAGAGGAGGATTTTTAGAGTATGTTTTGCTGACTCTTCCTCCTCCAAACTGTGCACTCTCTGAAGCACCTTTTCATTTGCACTTACAAATTCCTGACTTTGGAATCTCAGTGAGGAATATGTTTTCCAGAGTAACACAATTGGACTAGCGAGCATTAGAAAATACGTAAACGAGAAAATACTTAAAAATAGCTAGAAGGCTAGAAAATATTTAAACTGGTTGTGCTTTATCTCTGTCAACTAACAAATAATTTCCCTCCTGTCAAATGCTAGAGGCCTTTATAAACACATTTTGTTGTCTTCCCTGTAACAATTCCCTTGACACCAGGACGTGCTGCTCAGTCTCCAGCCTGGGCCCCGCTGGGTTAAGCAGATCTGATCTAAATAATTGGCCACAATTGCACTAACATTTTGTCAATGCTAATGTGCAGTTGTGATGTATCTATGAGAAGGCAGCATCCATTTCATTCCAGAAAGAACAGGATTTCTTCTGATGGACTGTTATCACTAAGGAGCAGCAGGGCAGCTTTGGGAAGCTCTTAGTTTAGAACAAATCCCTTTTTAATGCAGCATAATCTACATGGTTGACCTGGAAACTCTCTTTTTCAAGCACCGATCTTCAGCTCTAAAGCATATAACAGTTTTAAAAGTCAGATCTAAATTTACTTCCTCTGTAAATTAGCTTTTCTCTTTTGTCCAGAGACTTTGATTTACCTTTATCCAATCAGTTCTGTCATCATCTGCCTTGTCTGTTTGATAAAGAAACTGCAAGAGCAATGAAAAAAGTTGTTTCAGTACTTCCAAACTATAAAAAAAAAAAAAAAATTAATAACATTTCAGATGTTGCTCAATTTTTTATCAGGATTGAATTTTATGTGCACAGAGGGTTTTGTATTTTTAGTGTTGAATAGAAAGAAACTTGAGAACTGTGTGAACCTTCATTGCTCCTTGCTGTTAGAAATGGGGGATTATGTGGGAATAAAGAGAAAATAATTGTATGTTAACAGTGATGATATGAAATGTGACTGACTTGTATGACTGGGTCCCTTTCCATGTGACAGAATCTTGTCAGCCAGGGTTCTGGGCAGTCCCAGGACACAGATGCTGTCAGTTGCTGCAGCTGTTGTGTTCGAGCTCCGTGGTTTTGGTGCCGTCCCCACTCCAGCCCTGTCTGTGTGTGTTTCAGGGGTGGCGGGGCCGGCCCGGAGCGCGCGCCTGGCCCCGGCTGCCGAGGACTCGGTGGACACCCTGCTGCAGCGCATGGCCCAGCAGGACGGGCCGCCCACGCTGGACAAGACCCTGGAAGCAGTCATGGCCAACGTGTCTGCCCCTCCATCGGCCAGTCCTGCCCGCAGCCACTCCCGGGAGAGAGCCCTGGGCAAACAGGACGGGCTGGGGGCTCCGGCCATGGCCAGCAGCTCCTGCAGCGACAGCATCTCCCTGCTGCAGGAGCGGCTGCCCGGCAGCTACTCCCCGCGGCACCTCAAGAGGAGCGTGGTGGAGGCCATGCAGCGGCAAGCGAGGAAAATGTGCAATTACAACAAGATCCTGGCCACAAAAAAAAATCTGGACCACGTCAACAAAATCCTGAAAGCCAAAAAGCTGCAGAGGCAGTCGCGGACAGGGAACAACTTCGTGAAGCGTCGGCCGGGGCGGCCGCGCAAGTACCCGCTGCAGGCCGTGGTGTCCATGCAGGCCTTCCAGGCGGCCAGGCTGGTCAGCCAGGAGCTGGAGAACAGGGAGCAGAGCAGCAGCCCCCTGCACCTGGGGCCAGACACCATCACGGACGTCATCGAAGCCGTGGTGCAGAGTGTGAACCTGAACCCTGAGCACCGCAAGGGCTGGAAGAGGAAGAGGTGGCTGCCAGAGGAACAGGCCAGGAAGAGACACAAGTCTTTGCCTGAAGAGGAGCAGGAGAGCAATAAGAGGTGATTCCCCTGCAATTTTGTGCCTCAGTTGGTTTTAGAACATTTCAATCCATGAGGGAATCCTCTGCTTACTACCTGCTGTTTTTATTAAAGAGTTCAGTTTAGAGTGTTAAGGCTCAGGGTCTTCCTCAGGTACAGAACACACCCCAGAAATGAGGTGGGATCTCAGGTGATCTGAAACTGTTGATTCTGTGCTTGTGTTGGTGAAGGATACGTTTAATGAGTTGGTGACAGGGTTACTGATGAGGTGGCACAGATTGTTCCTTCATCCTGGGTGGAATAAGGAGCTCTCCAGAGTTATGTGTGTCATGGGAATCTTAGAATGTTACTCATGTAGATCACAAACAAGTACAGGCAACACAGGATGTAAAGTGAGGTTAACTGATGTACAGCAGATAAAGAGTAAAGCCAAAGCAGCAAAAAGGAGTTAAGGAGTGCACCTGTGCAGTCACTGGTAAAGGACCACACCAGAAACCTCTCTCTGATCTCACCTTATGCTTGTCCCCAAAATCATCAATAAACTCTGACAGGAGCTCTCCTTTCCAGAAATGGGTGCTGTGAGGGTGCTGCTGGCACCACGTATTCAGGGACTGCTCTGTGGCTGTCCTGAAGGCTGAGGAAAGGGTTACCACGTGCTGGTTTTAGAGGGCAAAATCAGAGAGCAAGAGCTGCCTTCTAAATTACTCAGCTGAGGCTCCAAGGGATAAACATTAGCAGTACAAACAACATTCTTTTTGTAATAATAATACACTACAAAAATAATATACTTTCCGTATGATCATGCTTAACCCCCGCTTGATCATGATCATTGAGTTGCAATTTTTTTGCAAGTAGCTGAGACATCCAGAATTTCAGAAATGTGGACTTTTTGTGGTGACCAGATTAGAGAGAGGAATAATGAAATGCTGTGAGACGATCCTTACGGGAAGGTGATCTTTAATCTCTTCTTTTTCTTCCAGTTTCTCTGAGACAGTAGCTGAACCTCCCAGTCCACATGAGGCCCTTGGGAAAGCGCCTGAATCTGAAACCCCCGAGCAGCCTTTGCCTCCTCTAACCCAGCGTGAGAAGAAAGCCCCTCGACCCCCAAAGAAGAAGTACCAGAAGGCTGGGCTCTACTCTGATGTGTACAAAACAACAGAGTAAGTAAAACAGAGCAAAACTGCTCTCTGAGAGTCCAGTGGGAGCTCTCCTTTCACCTAGAACCATAAAGAGCTGCCACTCTGCTAATGAGTAGCTGAAATAAAACCATCAACTTAATTGAAGCCTGCGGAAAATTACGAGCATGATCATTGTCAGAATCTGACCCGGGATGTAAAGTGTAATCCCAGTCAGAAAGCAGCCTCGAGCAGTCTGAAAGTGTTTCTGATTATCAGCTTTGAAGAAGGTAAGAGATTGATTCAACAATCTTAATGGTCCTGGCAGTGCAGGTGCTGGGAGGGCTGGATGTGGGCAGGTTCTGAGCAGGAACTGTCTGCAGAGAAGGGGTCGTTAGGTTCCTGTTTTCATTGGCTGAATGGTGACAACTGGTCATCTTCTGTGTGAAAGAATTTCAGATATGCACCCAGTTCATTTCACAGTTCAGTGAAGTTCATCTCTATTTTCTCTGAGATGTTTAGGGTAAAAAAAATCCAGCCTTTCTTTATTTTTCCCACTGGTTGGGTTTGCAGCCTGATGTCCATTAGAATGTGGACACCTCCCTCTCCCCCTTCCCTTTGTAGTCACACATTTTGTACAGCCATCTGAACAAATGAGTTGAAGTCAGGAATTTGTGCTTCTGTTCCAATATGATCTGACAGATTGAAAAGAGAGAAAATTTGGCACATCCTCAGTATGTCATAGACCACTTGAAAATGTTACAGAGACCACTGGGAAACTGCCAGTACAGTTTATCAGCTGCTCCTGGTGTGATCTCTTTCCATAATAAAATGAAAGAATCAGTGGGAGGGTCAAGCCTTTGAGGGAGAAACAAAGATCTTGGTCTGACCAAAGTGAAGCCCCTTGTGTTTTTAGTAGTTTGAAAAGAGATGTGCTAAAACTTGGATGGTCTGTCACTGCTGCACACAGCATGCAACGTTCACATCTCACAATTAGCTCTGTTGCCGTAGGAGAGGAGCTGAGAGAGTCTTCTCCTTTTCTTTAGTGTAAAATATTTAGAACTCTGAGTGTTCCTAAGTTGGAAGGGACCCATAAGGATCATGGAGTCCAACTCCTGGCCCTGCGCAGCCTCAACAATCCCACCTTGTGCCTGAGAGCGTTGTCCAAAGGCTCCTGGAGCTCTGGCAGCCTCGGGGCCATGACCTTTCCTTGAGGAGCCTGTTCAGTGCCCCAGCACCCTCTGGGAGAAGAACCTTTTCCTGATACCCAACCTAAACCTCCCCTGGCACAGCTCCAGCTGTTCCCTGGGTCCTCTCCTGGTCACAGAGAGCAGAGATCAGAGCTGCCCCTGCACTGCTCCTCAGGAGGAAGTTGCAAACCACTTAAAGAGGGCTGGTTTGTCTTCCCTTTGCCTGTTGTTCCACATCCTGAGTTCTTCCCTGTCCTGATGCTGGGGTTTGGGATGAACGGCCTAAGGACACTGAGGAACTTCACCCTTCCAAGGAAGCAAATACTGCCTCCACCATCTGTGCTGCCCCAGCACTGCTTGCACACTGGTACTGAAGCAGGGCATGGACCTGCAGAGCCAGGCAAGGACAGAACTGTGACCATCTCCATTTAGGAGTCTTGTGCAGCCTGAAGGGCTGATCCCACCGTTCCATCCTGCTGGCACTGGCTCACTTCTTTACCAAATTGGTTCAGCAGACCAAATCCACAGAACAAATAACTTTCTGTTAATAGATTTTCTGCTGGTTTGATGTGCTGTTCCCGTTCTGCTGCGCGGTCAGACATGGTTGGATATTTGGAAACAGAGTAAGAGGAGAGCAGAAGTCCACGTTGTTATCCCATTGCTTACATAACTTCCTGCTGTAGGATTTTGAAAACCTGATCTGGGTGGAGAAGGAAAAGGCAGCTCTGTGATCGTGGGGCACCCTCTAGTGCTGTCACAGTGAGTGTTGGTCCCTGTCCCCATTCCCACAGCCCCTGTGTTCTGGTGGTGAGTTGTGTGCACTGGTTTCCTGTAGCTGTTTGCAGTGTTCACTGCAGACACTTCACCTTAAAGACCATTTTCGTACTCTATTTCATCTTTCCTAAATAATTACTAAGCATCATGAGGACATGTAAAGGTAGTGAAAGTTGCACTGAGGTTTGTACAAGTTACAGCCTCTCCCTGCATCAGTCACATCAATCTGCGCAACAACAGCACAGGAGAGGTTTGGCCTGGCCTGGCCAGTGTTAGCCCACTGTTAAAGAGATTTTAAGAGTTGATTTTAACAAGGTCTTTTAAAACTGCTTCATTTCTCTGCAGCTACATACAATTTGCCTCAGCAGGATTTCACTCCGGCTCACCTTGGTCTGGAAACCTTGTTAAAATACAGCGAAGAAAGCTCAGATTTTGATTCCTTGCAAATGAACTAAGAGTAAAAGGAATGGTTCTTGAACCAGTCTCGGTTCTACCTCCATTTCCAAGTGTAATTTCGTAGGCAGCATAGCCTGTAAAGCCTGTAACCTCCACAGGAGTGTTCCCAGTCCTTGGCTCCCACTGGGATCTGGTGCTGGAGAGAGGTTCAGTGTGTGGTTGCACAAGGCTGCAGCTTTGAAAACAAAGGGAAGATCTGCAGCTTTCTCTGTGTTCAGCAGTGGCTTTTGTAGAGGAGGGAACTGCAAAGTCCACTTCACCAAAGAAATGTAATAATTAGTAAATTAGCAATTAATTAAAATGTCGTAGAGTGTTTAGAGAAACAGATTATTTTGATATTTGAGTAGGATGTGAATTGTGGTTCAGCAGGTGCCTGATGTTGGCACAAGCTGACGTTGCTCCAAGAGAATCAGCTGTACTTTCTCCTCACCTCTGTGGCTTATTCTTGTTCCTGTGCTGTCCCTTCCTTTGTCCCCTCCTGATGTCCAGGTGGGATAATGGTTGGATGGAATCCAGCCTTCCACTGGGGAGTTCCTGGAGCAGTTAACCCTGCAGTCAGACCAACAGTCAGACCAGCATCAAAGCCAGCTTATCCCACAGAAACTGTGATCTGAGAGGGAAAATGGGGCTCCACACTTCAAAAATGTAGTTCCACAGAGAAGTAACCCCAGCCAACATGGTAAGAGTGTAGGGACACTAGCAGCTGAAGAGGGGGAACAGAAATGGAACAGAAAGAAAGGAAGGAGAGGCATGGAGAGAAGTGAAGGTACAGGGAAGATAAATGTGGGTCTGGTCTTTGTTTCTTTCTTCATTTGCCTGACACCATATATTGACATTTGAGCTTTAACCTCTGCAGAGTGGTACAAAATGTTCTCATCTTCTGCAAAAACGTCCCCTGGCCATTGCCCTGTTGCTGGGAGCCTGCACAGAGAGGCCAGTTCAGTTCTGTTGGTGGGGCATGCACCAAAATGGGTGTTTTAAATCTGTCCCTACAGAAGCTGAACCAAACGGCTTTAGGCAGTGGATTAGAGAGGGAAGCATTTCTTACGGAATCATAGAGTCATTAAAGTTGGAAAAAAACTCCCAAGATCATCAAGTCCAACCTTTTATGTAGCCAGGGTTATGTTTCAGTCTGTCAGGTGCTCAGGAATGTCCTCCCCTAGCTCCCTGTTGTTGGTGCCCACCTGGGCAGCTGGAAGTTGTCATCTCCCTGATTATTGGTGAGGTCTCACCCTGCTCCAACTGGCTTGCTTGGAATCACAGAATCGTGGACTGGTTTGGGTTGGAAGGGACCTTACAGCTCATCTATTTCCACCTTCTGCCATGGGCAGGGACACCTCCCACCATCCCAGGCTGCTCCAAGCCCTGTCCAACCTGGCCTTGGACACTTCCAGGGATCCAGGGGCAGCCACAGCTTCTTTGGGCAACCTGTGCCAAGGCCTCACCTCCCTCACAGGGAAGAATTTCTTCCTAATTATTTTCATTTGTTGATATCTGTATCTCAGAATTTGTTTTTATCTTGCATTTTCCACACTAGTTATACAATAGTGTCACAGTTTTTTAATGGAATCAGCTTTCTGTTATTTGTCCAGGTGTTAAAATGGATCCTTTGAAAAACTTCAGTAAACTTCACTATGTCTTAATCTTTGTTATATTTAACATTTAGAAGTCTTCCAAATGTTGCAGGGCTACAGTTCTAAATATAACCACATCAGATTCTATTTTCCAAGGTTTGTTGTTGGCCAAAAGGAGATGTTTATAAACACCAGGTTACAGATCTGTCACCTGCCTGACCCATACAGCAATTCTGATTCCATACTCCTATTTTTCCTTCTATAAAGAGGTGTCTCATTGCTTTTCTGGCTCTGATTTCTGTTCTTTTTCTGCCTTTCCCGATGAACAGCCTTCTAAAGGGCAGCACATGAATGTTTGCTCTTAGGGAAGTGAGAGAGCAGGGCTGTACATGTGTCACAAGTCCAATCCTTCAGCAAAACCCACTAGATATGATTTATTGGTTGTCTTTTATTTGTGTAGTTTTAGTTATTACTTTTATATCACATGCTGGGCATTTCAAGTCAATGGTGTCCCACCGGGTGTTGCCTGAACAGCAGTTATGGAAAAAACCCCATTGTGGAGGGGCTGGGGTCGGTGTGTTTGACAGGCAACCTGGAAATCAGTTTTTTGGCCATTTCTGTTATTATTCTCTTGCCCGATGCTCCAGACATTTGCGCCTTAACTAAAACAGAAAATGTGTTTCTTGCAAGTGATGGATGTTCCCCATTTGATGTTTTGGTTCTGTCCCTGTCCTCCACAGCCCCAAGAGCCGCCTGATCCAGCTGAAGAAGGAGAAGCTGGAATACACGCCAGGGGAGCACGAGCACGGGCTGTTCCCAGCCCCTATCCACGTTGGTGGGTACCTCACCTGGCTTTTAATTGTTGGGAAGCAAATGTGGGGAGCTGGGGGGACCTGCACAGCTTCTGCCTCTCCCTCTGCCCTGGCTTTTATCCCTTGCCAGGTCCCCCGTGGCTTTTGACACCTGAACTTTGCCAGCTCATCCCTCTGTGTTCCCCAGTTTGACTCAAGAGGCTTTTTTTAGCTTAAAATGTGAACTTTGTTCTCGATTTTTTGTGTGTCAGAAAATATCAGTCTAGTTGAAAACCTGCTTGAACTGTGATAATCCTTGGATGAAATGCAGAGCAATAGTCTCCACCTCAAAGTGAAATTACAGCAGAATAGGCACAGACAATTATGATCATTTGTTAAATCCCAAAAGCTGAGCATGGAATGATAAATTCTCCCTTGTCCCCATGCACTTCATGGTGTCTGTCTTTAAACATGGAAAAAAGGATAGAAGAATTAAAAGCTTTGCTGTTATCTTTGTTTTTACTTTATCCCCATTTTTATGTCTTGGGTAGGAAAAAAAGTGGGATTTAGGGTTTCACAGAATCATGGAATGGGTTGGGTTGGAAGGAACCTTAGAGTTTATCTTGTTCCGTGCCCTGCTATGGGCAGGGACACCTTTCACTAGCCCAGGTTGTTCCAAGGCCCATCCAGCTTGGCCTTGAACACTTCCAGGGAAGTGTCTGTGGAAAGAAGCCATAACCTCAGTCTATCCCAGGCCCTCGGAGCTGATGGAGCTCGGGATGCTGCTCCCAGGGCCTGGGCTGGGGGGATGCTGTGGAGCTCCCAGACTGTTTGCAGCTCATGTCACTTCCCAGGATAAGCCAAGATTGGGTAATTACCTGATTCTCAGGTAGTTGTTTCAGCTTTTGAAGTGCTGTGATTTCTTGCTGCAAGTCCTGTCACGCCAAGTGAGTTTGGGGAATTCCACATTGTTCAGCAGGAATTTTTGTCCCATTGAGCACAGGCTGTCATTGGTTTGTCTTCTGTGACTGAGCTGTTCTGCTCCACACGCAGCTGCACAGCAAGGCAGAACAGTTGGACAGATCTGTGTGAATCAGGAGCCACAAAACAGGTTTCAGAGATGAAGGTGACAATTTAAATTCTCCAAAACATGCCTTGCTCAGCTCCTTTTTGAATGGGCTCATAAAACCAGCTTCATCAGGCTCCCAACCCATGTTTTTGGTCCTGCCCTGGAGCTGCTCCCGTTGCTCCAGGGGTGCCTGGGGATGGTTTAACCCCAGAGCAGTGACCAGGGCCAGAATCCTGCCAGGGCACTGCCCTGGTGCCCACTTGGGGAGGGCTGGGGGGACTTTCCCTGCACTCCAGGCCCGGTGCCAGGGCACCTGAAAGAGCCTTTTGTTTGGCCTGCTGAGGTCATAGAAGTGAAAGCAAATTCCCATCAGATTTAGCTCTTTCCTGGAACCTGCTAGGGATGAATAAGGCATTGAAAATGGAAACTAATTTAGGGGTAAATTGTAAGGAAAACATTACCATTTTTATTTTCCAGTGGTGAGGGTATGTGTGTGAATTTGTATGAAGCCACAGAGCATTGCTGGAGGAACATAAAGGCGCTTGTTAACAGTTAGAAAAGCTGGGGGAAAAAAAAATGAGGCCTGGGCCTGACACTTCATCCAGGCACTCTGCTCCCTGCAGTTTTGTGACACAGGATTCCAGCAAAATGATCAGAGAATGTTGAGCCTTGGCTGGAACTAACCAGTGTCAGCTCCTGGGTCTGGTGTGAATGATGTAATGGGTCTGTGTCCTTTAGGGGTGACAGTGAATGTTAGAATAGAGCCAAAATCTACAGTGAAAGCAGGAACTCCTGTCTAAAACGAGTTCCAGTTACTGCTGAAACTACAGATCCCCTTGAAGCCTTTCCAAAAAATCTAGGAATGTGTTTGCCAAGTCTGAATTCATTCTTAAATCTCTTCTGGTAAAGGTCACGGGAACAGGCTGGGAGACTATTTTCGAAACTGATTTGATTTCTTTGAGTACAATATTGTGATTTACCAGCTTGCATGGGCGGTGCAGGCCTTGTCCTGGGTGTTAAAGTGTTGGATTGTGCACAGGAAAACTCGGGAGAACATGTCAGCTTCGAGGTTTTTCACAGAAAAGGCACAGGGCTGTGGTCAGTTCTGTCAGGTGTGGTCAGTTCTGTCAGGTATCATGATCACTTCTGTCAGGTCTTGTGGTCAGTCTTGTCAGGTATTTTGGTCAGTTCTGTCAGGTATTGTGGTCAGTTGTTCCAGGTATTGTGGTCAGTACTGCCGGGTGTTGGCTGTGTTCTCTTCACAGGGCTGTGGTCAGTCATTTCAGCTGTTGTGGTCAGTCCTGTCAGGTGTTGTGGTCATTTCTGTCAGGGATTGGCTGTGGTACCTTCACAGGGTTGTGGTCAGTTTTTTCAAGTGTTGTGGTCAATTCTGTCAGGGATTGGCTGTGGTACCTTCACAGGGTTGTGGTCAGTTTTTTCAAGTGTTGTGGTCAATTCTGTCAGGTGTCGTGCTAAGTTGTTTCAGGTGCTGTGGTCAGTCCCGTCAGGGGTTGGCTGTGGTGCGTTCACAGGGTTGTGGTCAGTCCCGTCAGGTGTGGTCAGTCCCGTCAGGTGTGGTCAGTCCCGTCAGGTGTGGTCAGTCCCGTCAGGGGTTGGCTGTGCTGGGGTCTGACCCAGCTCCTTTCCCTCCCTCGCTGTCCATGGAGGCTCTTCCTGAGTGGGACAGGAGAGCAGGGCCTGGCCGCAGTGTCCCAAGGGCTCTTCCCTTGGCCTGCCCTGACATCCAGAATGTTCTCAGAGGTCTCTGCCCCTCTCCTTTCTGCTCTCCAGCTGTGAGGGGCCCTGTCAGAGCCTGGCCAGGTGCCTGGGAGCAGCTCTGTTCTCTGGAGACACGTGGCTGTGAGTGTGTGCCACTTACAAACCTTTTTGTTTCAGGGAAGTACCTCAGACAAAAGAGAATCGACTTCCAGCTGCCTTATGACATCCTCTGGCAGTGGAAACACAACCAGGTACGAGATAAGAAGTCACGGGGTTGCCAAGATTGGGATCAGAAGGAAACAGCAGCACTCGGAGAGAGCTGTGTGTTTACACATCCCGGCTGGGGGGGATTTCTTGTTGCTGCCTCTGTGTGAGGGGAGAAGGGATTTACATATGTATTTAATGTGGATAATTCCCATTATTCCATCTCCTGCAAAATAGCAACCCTGTGAGTTTCTGCTCTGACAAAAGTCATTAATTTGGCTGCAGACTTTTATTTTGGCAGTGCTGCTCTGTGCAGGGAGCTGGTTTCAGACACGCCTCAGGAGAATTTGGATGTACTGCCAGCAGCACTGAGAAATTTCAGGCCTTATTTTTCTTGGATCAATCCCAGAAGAGTGGAATTTATTTTTCACTTGCAAGCTGAAATTTTCATACTGAGGAAAGAAGAGAAGCTGTTTAACAGTCTCATTCTTTTTAAAGAGCTTTAAATATGTGCAAGCTTAAAAATAGGAATATTTTTTTCCCCCTGAGATGTTTCCACCTAGTGATTTACCACAAGATTTAAGGCTGATGGGAGAATCTGTCCTCAGCTCTGTGGTGAGAAAGTGCTCTCAGACGTGTAACTTGAGCATGTCAATGAGCAGGACACATTCCCAGGTGCTGTGGCTCCAGCTGCACTCCAACACCCCTGGAATCTGATCCTCAAGTCGGGAGCATTGGGAATATTTCAGCCGAGGACCCTTTCTTGCTGTGTATTGACAATGGCCTGTCTCGTCTGTTCAGTGTTTCATAAGTAATAAATGCATGGAATCTGTTTCCTTGGCATTTTCCAGTTCTCCCTGGAATATTGGAGGCCCTTGTGGAGGAGTTTCTCTGTACAGGGATGTGGAAGTGCCTGGGTTGTTCCTGTGGGCCACAAAGGTCGCTGAGGGAAGACTCTTAGTGCAGGAAATGTGTGTGAAATAGGGGAAAATAGGAAATTATTCCTTAAAGCTTGTTAGAAAGGCTGGAATATGTGTGAAGTTATGAGTTGTGTTGCAAGTTCCCCTCTTCCATCATCTCCATCTGCAGAGGAAGCTCACCTGCAGAGAAGATGAATCTGCATTTCTTGTGTCTCCCACCTGTACTCACAGTTCTCATAGAATCCCAGAATCCTTTAGATTGGAAAAAACCCGTAAGATCATTGACTCAATTTGATAAATCAGCACCTTGATTTTTTGTTTTCACTTTTTTAAGCATTGGCACATGGTGATTCCACCAAAGATGGTTTCTCCAAAGTAGGTATAAATAATTCCTCTTCTTCTAAGTTCTGTTGAGAGGAGTCTGTCCTTGGGACAGCTGTTTCCCACATTGCACTGGGCAGACAGAATAAATAATGTGGTGAACAAACTGCTCCACTGTCTCACTAAGCCCAAATTCTACTTATTCAGGTCCTTTTTGTGACCTATTTGCTAACGCAGTCTGAGCCTAGAGAAGAGAACACAGATTTCTAGCAATGATTACAGAACTGTTCCCTATGTACAGAACATCATTTCCCTGATCCTTTTGAATAACAGATGCACTTATGCAATGTATTAAAATTTTCTTTCTCTTCCTTCTAGTTGTATAAAAAGCCAGATGTCCCACTTTATAAAAAAATCCGTTCCAGTAAGTAAAATCTTATTTCTAAACTATGATAATTGTGGAATTTTCATGTGTCACTCTCCTTTCTGTCCTGCTCTTTGTCCTACCAAAGACACTTCCACCTGCTTTTTTTCTTTTTTCTACTTGGAATGAAAATACTGTAGATAAACAATTGCGGTTTTTCACCTGTAAAGAATTCTTTTCCCTGTTTGGGTTTGTTTTCTCTTTTCTTTTTTTTTTTTTTCCTCCAGATGTCTATGTGGATGTCAAACCTCTCTCTGGCTACGAGGCCACCACCTGCAATTGTAAGAAACCAGAGGATGAGAGTGGGAAGGGCTGTGTGGAGGATTGTCTGAACAGGTTAGCAAAGGATTATTTCACATCAGCTCATCATCTCCTGGGAAAAGAGCTGTGCTGGATGTACCCCCCCCAGCAGCAAAGGCATCATCACAGGGAGGGAAATTTCCAGTCTGATCCTCTGGAAATGCTCTGGGGTCCCAGTGTCACCCCCAGAGCGTTGCTGTTGAGACCAAGGCCCCTTTGCAGTGGTGGCTCCAGTGACCCAACAGGGCCCTGCTGGACCCCCCACGCTCCCAGCTGGTCCCAGTCAGACCAGTTCCCTCCCAGCTCAGCCCCAGCTTTCCCTGGGCTCAGTCCCAGGCTCAGGGTCCCTCCAGCCCTTGGGTGGTGGAGCAGCCACACAGAGCAGCTCCAGCTGCTGCCCCTGGGTGGGACCCTGAGCAAAGCCCCCCCGGGCTCGTGTCCCGTCTGGGGCTGAGCCAGTGGCTCCTGGGGGTCACAGTGGCCACTTGGCCTTGGGCAGGCAAAGGGTCAGTGCCAGCTCCGGCCCCTGGCCGGGGGCTCCGGCCATTCCCCCTCCCCAGGCACAACCTGCAGGAGCTGCACCTGCACCAGGTGAGTCTGCAGCACCGCCCTGCCCCTTTCTGCAGAGGAAGATCATTAAAATCTCCATTTTGCCCTTTGAATAGCAATGAGAGCCAGGCAGGGAATTGTTGTGTGAATTATACCTTGAAAACAAAAAGCGTTTTAGTTCTTGGGTAATTTCTGTTTTGTTTAATTTATTAGTATTAATAAATTATTTTAAATATATATTGATTTATTATTGATTCATATATACAATATATAGAATGTTGATTTGTATATTGATCTATGCATTGATTTTATATGTTGATTTATTATTGATTTATATATATTCTGTATATTCTCTATATATTGATTTATGATTGATTTTTATATATTATATATCATATGTATATATTGATCTCTATCTTCATTTCATATATTGATTTATGATTGATTTTCCTTGTATGACAAATCCCCAAGTGGGCTCTTCCCCTCCCTTCACCTTCTGTGTTGTCTCTTTCAGGATGATCTTTGCAGAGTGTTCGCCCAACACCTGCCCCTGTGGGGAGCAGTGCTGCAACCAGCGGATCCAGAGGCACGAGTGGGTGCAGTGCCTGGAGAGGTTCCGGGCTGAGGAGAAAGGATGGGGTATCCGTACCAAAGAGCCCCTGAAAGCAGGACAGTTTATCATTGAATATCTGGGAGAAGTTGTTAGTGAGCAAGAATTCAGGTAGAAATATTTTTTTGCTGCTTTAGCGTGCAAGGCTCATAAATGACTTTTAGCATCTGTGGTTGTGGTTGGGATATCCTCAGGAAGGAACAAAGGGGAGGGTGCTGTTCTGGTCCCAGCCAGCAGAAGGAAGGCTTAGAATTCTGGTTTTTTTGATTAACAAAGTTTTTCTCAGTCCTGTATAGAGGGGTGATTAATATTTGAAATGCATCGTCTGCCTCATCTGCCCTGTAAATGCAAAATGCCGCAAGTGACTGAACCTGAAATGAGAACTGTGCAGGATTCAGACTGCACCAGGTAGAACCGAGGGGCAGAGTGGGGCTGGAAGGGACATGGGCTTTTGCAGAAAGATGTGAAGGAAAAAGAACAAGTGGAAGCATTGATAAGCAATGAGAGAAAGAAATTGTCTTGTTAACTCTGTGGCATCGTGGGATGTTTGAGGTTGGAGGGACTTGCTGCTCTCAGAGCTCCACCAGAAGGCAGCTACATTCTCCTCATACAGAGATAACCACTGACACTGACTCCTGTCCCTGTGCTCTTGGGATCCATGGATGTGATTCCAGAAACTGTCCAGTCCCCAGGAGGAAGCTGGTGTTGTACACGTGCAAACAGACACCCCAAGGAATGTATACTTGCATTTTCTCTTCCATACACAGGTTACCAACATGAAATGTGTACAAATAATCTGCAGAACCCCAAAGAGAGCATTCCAGAAGAGCAAATTTCTAAATTCTAACCCAAGCTCTGTCAGTGGCCTTGACTTATAAAAATAGGTACAATAATGGTTTTCCTCCATCTCTAGGTGTGCAGTTCTATAAAATATAAAAGATTATCATTGCTTTTTCTTTCAAACCCTCTCTGAGAGGTGCTCTGACTGTGTCATTCCCTGTGTGCTGTGTGGGGACAAGCAGAATCACGAGAATTCCCTGTGTTGCTCCACAGGAACCGGATGATTGAGCAGTACCACAACCACAGTGACCATTACTGCCTGAACCTGGACAGCGGCATGGTCATCGACAGCTACCGCATGGGCAACGAGGCTCGCTTCATCAACCACAGCTGCAACCCCAACTGTGAGATGCAGAAATGGTGAGGAGAGGGGATTCTGCTCCCTGGAACCGGTGTACCCCGAGAGAGAGAGAGAACCAGATCATCTGAGGGAGTCAGATCTAAAAATAGGAAGGAGAATCAAGCTGTAAATGATCCTTACACGGTGCTCACATTGCACAAGAGAAGTCGTGTCGTGTTGGCAAGTGCTGGGTGAGACAGGATCCAGGTTTGCTGGCAAGACAGATCCGGAATCGCTGATCACACTGGGACATTTCCCTTTATACAGAAAATATTTAAACTCAAACATTGACATCAGCGGAATAATTTTACATCTGTAAGTTACCCAGTCAGAAAAGTTGCAATGTCAGAACTGGCACACACAAAATTGAAACAAGTCAGATTTCTCAGATGAGACCCCCGCTAAGAAACTCTACAAACAGTGTCCCTCCCAGCATTGCTGGTCACATTGGGACATTTCCCTCCCAGCATTGCTGGTCACCCTGGGATGTTTCCCTCCCAGCATTGCTGGTCACACTGGGATGTTTCCCTCCCAGCNTGTCAGAACTGGCACACACAAAATTGAAACAAGTCAGATTTCTCAGATGAGACCCCCGCTAAGAAACTCTACAAACAGTGTCCCTCCCAGCATTGCTGGTCACATTGGGACATTTCCGTCCCAGCATTCCTGGTCACCCTGGGATGTTTCCCTCCCAGCGTTGCTGGTTTTCACACTCTTAACCTGCTGCAAAGGTTGAGGCTGGGTAACACTCTAAAATTGTGAGTGTATACATACCCTTTCTTTTGAACAACTCAAATGTTTTTTTAAAGCAGGGAAAGAGGGAAATAGTCTGATTCCAGCACACCCTGTGTCATACCAGCACTTTGTGAGATCCAGACTAGGAGGAAGTACTGCTGAGGGATTCATAGTGAACTATTTGCAGGGAAATACAATTGGTGGGACAGGAATCACTGTGGGGACAGTACAGCACAGTAGCTCATGGTTCTCAGATAATTCTAGATTTAAGCAATAGTAAAGTTTTAAATTGGACAATCCAACACAAAATAAAAGAATTGAAGAGACAGAGGGAGAGGATTGAGCCCCTCTGCCCTGCTCAGGTGAGACCTCACCTGCAGAGCTGCCTCCGGTCTGGGATCCCAGCACAGGAAGGATGTGGAGCTGCTGGAGTGGGTCTGGAGGAGGCATCAAATTAATTAGAGGGATGGAACAGCTCTGCAGTGAGGAAAGGCTGAGAGAATTGGGGCTGTTCAGCATGGAAAAGAGCTCCAGATGACCTAATTGTGTCCTTCCAGTACCTGAAGGAACCACAGGAAAGATGGAGAGAGACTCTTTACAAGGGCCTGGAGTGACAGGACGGGGGGAATGGCATCCCACTGCCAGAGGGCAGGGTTAGATGGGATATTGGGAAGAAATTCCTCCCTGTGAGGGAGGGGAGGCCCTGGCACAGGGTGCCCAGAGAAGCTGTGGCTGCCCCTGGATCCCTGAAAGTGTCCAAGGCCAGGTTGGACACGGTGTGGAGCAACCTGGGATAGGGGAAATGTCCCTGCCCATGGCCAGGGGTGGGGTGAGATGAGCTTTAAAGTCCCTTCCAGCCCAAACCAGTGTGGCTCAAATTTCGAGATGAGCTGTGATGTTCAGTGTAAGCTCTCGGCCTGGGAGCAGGGCCTGAGCGTTGCAGTGGATGAGTTGATCATTCGTTACAGCCAGGACAGTTTGGAGCCTCCCTGTCAGAAGCACAGCTTCCTACTCTGTAAATGTTGTGTTCACTTTTTGGTTATCAAAGTTTATTGTAAGAGATAAACGAGGGAACTGCACAAGGGAAGAACAAGCATTTCCCAGGGCACAGCAGAGGTGTTGCTGCCTGTCTCTAAAACTTCCACTCTGTGGAGAAAGACGATTTTGTGTTTAATTCTTGGGATATTTGATTGTATTTTCCCCACAGGTCTGTGAATGGTGTGTATCGGATTGGGCTGTATGCACTCAAGGACATGCCTGCTGGGACTGAGCTCACCTATGACTACAACTTCCACTCATTTAATGTTGAAAAACAGGTAAAAATTGTAAAGATTCCCCTGTGAAACCTTGAAAAGCCTCACCAAGGACTAACAGTTCTATAAAGCGTAAAAATTAACAAAACCTGTTGTGTTGTATTTGACAGAAAAAGCTCTTTGTAATGTTGAGAGAAAATCTAAATGTTTTGTGGGTTATTTTTTTTTTCCTTAAAGCAACTCTGCAAATGTGGCTTTGACAAATGCAGAGGAATAATTGGGGGTAAGAGTCAGCGCATGAATGGACTCTCAAGCAAAAGCAACCAACCCGTGAGCACCCACAGGCGACCTGGGCGGTCGAAAGAGAAGAGGAAGTCAAAGCACAAACTAAAGAAGCGAGTAAGTAGGAAAGACAGATTTTGGGTGGGTAAAGGTTAATAGGAAATCAGTCTGTGCCATCAGATCAAAACCTGCTGTATTTGTAGATTTTAAACTTGAAACAGAAGCACAAAGCTCAAACAGAAATACTGTAGAGAAATACTGCAGGTTCTGTCTCAGGGACTGTTTAGGCTGTTTTGCTGAATTCTTGGCGCGGTTTTTCCTGTCTATCAGAACAATCTGTTTTCCAGAGGGGCCACATCCCTGAGGAGCCCAGTGAAAGTGTGAACGCCCCGACCAGGCTGACGCCTCAGCTGCAGATGAAGCCCATGTCTAACAGGGAAAGGTAAGGGATGATTTCAGGGGGGTTTGCCTCAGAAATGCAGCACTGTGCAAATGTTGATGTGTTTTTCTATAAGATGGGACATCCTGAAATTTCTGAGGATGCAGTTTTCAGTTCTCCTTTACCCAGCCAGGCTGGAATGCCTCTCCACTGAGGGTGTACCTCTGAATATCCAGCTTCTTCCCCACATTAAAGAATTAATTTCTCAGTAAAAAGCAATTCTTGAATACCTTCCTCATTCCTGCAGGAATTTTGTGCTGAAACACCATGTGTTTTTGGTCCGGAACTGGGAAAAGATCCGGCAGAAACAAGAGGAAGTGAAGCACGTCAGTGACAACATCCACAGCTCGTCGCTGTACACCCGCTGGAACGGGATCTGCCGGGACGACGGCAACATCAAATCAGGTGAGGCCTCTCAGCCTCCTCAGGGCTGTCTTGTGTGACATGGAGAGTTCAACTCTTGTCTAAATCCAGTGTAGAGCTCCTACAAGATCCAGACACCTTTTGTGAGGCATGCAGGGGCTGCTGCACTGGTAAAAGCTCCCAGGAGTCTCTCAAGTCCTGGGAGAAGTTGTCACATCTGGTGTGTCATCGAGAGTGGTTTGTCAGAGGAGGAGCAGGATGGCATTTAACGTCGTGGCACTCAGTGCCATGGGCTGCTTTGCAAGGTGGTGACCAGGCACAGGTTGGACTCTGTGATCTCGGAGGTCATTTCCAGCCTCAGTGGTTCTAGGATGTTATTCTGTGATACTGGGAAAGAATTCCTGGCTGTGGGGGTGGGGAGGCACAGGGTACCCAGAGAAGCTGTGGCTGCCCCTGGATCCCTGGAACTGTCCAAGGCCAGGCTGGACAGGGCTTGGAGCCGCTTGGGATAGTGGAAGGTGTCCCTGCCCTTGGGGATCCTTCCACCCCAAACCATTCCATGTCTCTGTGATTCCATGATCTTCCATGGTTGGATCCTGATAGAGAAGGGCTGTTTCCTGCTGTCTGTATCCCTAGACCAGAAAGGTTTGTGCTGACTGTGAAAATTGTCATTTGCCTTCATAGCGTGATGCCTTTCAGGCCTTTAGAGAACAAAGGCTTTTGGCTTGCAGTCACTTGTGGGAATGGGACAAAATATGACTTTTAGGGAAAAATCATTATTCCTGTTCCAAAAATAGCACTGTTGGTGGGACTGTCATCCTCACAGCCAGGCAGGATTTGGCTCCCAGTCTCAGGTACAGGAGAAGCTGGGCACTGTTTGGGGTGGATTCAGTGACATATTTTATTTGCTCCAGCAACATAAAATAATACTCCAATAACCAACTGATCCATTTGAGATGAGCCTTTGAGAACTGACGTGGGAATAGGGAACTGAGGCTTTGGATGTTACAGCAGCTTAGAAAACATCTTCATTTTATAATTGGTGATGGAGCTGCTGCATCAGAGAAGGTGCTGCAGTGTGATCCCTTAACGAATTTCTTATTTAGAAAGGAATTCCTTGTTTGAGGTAATTCTCTTCTGCCCTCTCTCAGATGTGTTCATGACCCAGTTCTCAGCCCTGCAGACGTCGCGCTCGGTGCGGACGCGGCGCTTGGCCGCGGCTGAGGAGAACCTCGAGGTGGCTCGTGCCGCCCGCCTGGCTCAGATCTTCAAGGAGATATGTGACAGCATCATATCCTACAAAGGTGAAGGTGATTCTCCTAAAAAAATCTCCATAGGGATGTTGTCAGCCTCTGGAAATGGACTCCATGAAGCGAAAATACTAGAAAAAGATGGGATGTTATCTCCTATTTTTTTTAATTTCTCCCCTTACCAATAATCACTTCACTTTAGCCTCACCCCCTTCTCTTACCACCAGAATCTGTAGCTGTTGCTGTCCTTGAAATTGATTTTTCAAAATCCCAGAAAAAATCAGAAACTGTCCTTCATTTTGCTACCTGTGCTCCAGTTACAGCCACCAACATCTAGAAATGCAGAAGCTTTTAAATTCCCCGTGACTCAGATGGCAGAAAAGCCTATTTTTAACCCAGATTGAATGTTGTTAGATACTTTGCTTTGGAAGTTTTACCCCAGTGATGTCACTAAGCTCTGTTCCTGTTGCAGATTCCTCCAGGCAGGCGCTGGCAGCTCCTCTCCTGAACCTGCCCCCAAAGAAAAAGTAAGTGCTGCCTTCCCAGAGCTGCTTTCTCGGATAGATTTGCCCAGTGGGAATTGCTGGTGAACCTGACATTGTGCCAACACTCCTGTTGTAGAAATGCAGACTATTATGAGAAGATCTCTGACCCCTTGGACCTCGCCACAATTGAGAAGCAGATCCTGACTGGCTACTACAAAACTGTGGAAGCTTTTGATGGGGACATGCTGAAGGTCTTCAGGAATGCAGAGGTGAGGCTCTCTCTGGCCTGAAAGCAGCTGCTCTGGCAGCAGGGATGTGCCCTCCTTTAATGCTTTTACAGTAAGAAAAGGAGAAATTTATTTTGGAGGAAGAGAACTTGTGCTGAGCCGTTCCTGATGAGCCTCAAGAGCAAATCATGAGCTCTTTGACTGCCTTAGGTCAGAGAGAAGGTCGAGGACACACATGGATAGCTGACCTAAAGAAATTCCAGCTCCTTTTGGAAGGGCTACTTTGTTTTTCAGGATCAGATGTCATAGAATCACAGAATCATGGAATGGTTTGGGATAAGTTCATCCAGTCCCACCCTCTGCCATGGGCAGGGACACCTTTCGCTATCCCAGGCTGCTCCAAGCTCTGTCCAGCCTGGCCTTGGACACTTCCAGGGATCCAGGGGCAGCCCCAGCTTCTCTGGGCACCTGTGCCAGGACCTCCCCCTCCTCATAGCCAGGAATTTCTCCCATGTATCCAACCTAAATTTCCTCTCTGTCAGTTTGAAGCCATTCCCCCTTGTCCTGTCACTCCAGTTCCTGATGAACAGTCCCTCTTCAGCTTCCCTGGAGCCCCTTCAGATCCTGGAAGGTGCTGTGAGGTCTCCACACAACCTTCTCTTCTCCAGGCTGAACATTCCCAACTCTCCCAGCCTGGCTCCACAGGGAAGGGGCTCCAGCCCCCTGAGCAACTTTGTGGCGTCCTCTGGACCTGCTCCAAGAGTTCCACATCCTTCTTACATTGGGGACACCAGAAATGGACACAGCACTCCAGGTGGAGTCTCAGGAGAGCAGAGCAGAGGGGGAGAACCCCCGAATCCCCTCCCTGGAGCTGCTGCCCACGGCCCTTTGGATGCAGCCCAGGACACAGGTGGTTTCTGGGCTGTGAACACATGTGACCGGGGCATGTTTGAGTTCTTGGTCACCCTTCACCCCAAGTCCTTCTCCCAGGGGTGCTCTCAGTCCCTTCCCTGCCCATGTCACATCCATGGACCTTCCCCTCAGAGCCAGGAGGGAAATGGAGAGGTGCTCCCCAGGTTTGGGGCTGCAGCTGGAGGGAAAACCCCTCCCAGGCACACATGGACAACAACTAAACAGGACAGAACTTGGAAATAAAGCACTTTTTGGGATTTTTTTTGATTTTTCCAGAAATACTACGGCAGGAAGTCCCCGACGGGGCGGGACGTGTGCCGGCTGCGCAAGGCCTACTACAACGCCCGGCACGAGGCCTCGGCCCAGATCGACGAGATCGTGGGGGAGACGGCGAGCGAGGCCGACAGCAGCGAGACCTCAGTGTGCGACAAGGACAACGGGCACGAGAAGGACGAGGACGTCATCCGCTGCATCTGCGGCCTCTACAAGGACGAGGGGCTCATGATCCAGTGTGAAAAGTGCATGGTGAGCAGGGGGAAGCCAAAGGGAGCCTGCTCTCTTTTCCTTTTCTCCCCCTGCAGTTCTCCAGCAGTTTCCATGCGCATGGTGGCATTAATTAACTCTTCAGCCCTTCATTTCCTCTCCACAAGAGGAGAGATTCTGTCATCACAGAGAAAATGTAACTGGCAGTGAGTAGAGGAGCTGAAACTGCCACAGTTCCTGCCCTTGGGAGGGGAATTAATTTAAAAATTTTGGGCTTTTACTGGTGCATGGGGATCTTCTCTGTTTGCTGATGTGTGTGAAATAGTTCACAGAAAATCTTGAATTTCTTTTGTGAAGCTTGTTTTCTTGCTTTCCTTAATATTTTTTTGAGAAGATGCAATTTGCAGCTATAATCTGTCCCAGGACTTTCTGACTGGGCTGTGCCTGTTTTTCCAGGTCTGGCAGCACTGTGACTGCATGGGTGTGAATTCAGACGTTGAGCACTACCTGTGTGAGCAGTGTGAACCTCGAGCTGTGAACAGGGTAAAACAAGACTCTCCTTCCATGTTACACTTACAAACTAAAGCAGCTCTTTAGGGGTTTTTTTGTGTTTAGAATTTCCATCTTTTGGGATTGGTGAAGCTTCCTTGACTTAGGTTCAGTTCCATGAGGGGTCAGTTTCTCTCTGCGTATTTCCAAAACGGTGTCATCCCAATGTTGGACTGATGATGGTGGGCAGCTCAGGATTCCCTTTCTTTTTTCCCTGTAGGAGGTTCCCATGATCCCTCGCCCCCACTACGCCCAGCCTGGCTGTGTTTATTACATCTGCCTGCTGAGGGACGACCTGCTGCTCCGCCAAGGTATGTGCTGGCTCTGGGGCCTGCTGGGGCTCCGTCACATAACACTGTGCAGGCATTTCTGGCGTTATCCTGTCAAAAACATTTCCATTTTTCACAAGTGGAAGCTGCTCTCTCTGATGCTGGGAGTGATACACGGTAAGAGTTCTCACAGGCTGCTGATGAAGAAATGTTAATTAGCACAGCCAGGGCTGTCCTGGCCAGGGGAGGATGAGGCTGAGCCAACTGCTGGTAGTTAACATTTAGAAGTAAAGGCCAAGAAGGCTGTTAGGCCTCCAGTATTTTCGTGCAGGATGGTCATTACAACATCCAGCTCATTGCTTGTGTGTTCCCTAAAGCTTATGACTCTGGACAGAGCTCTGAATTCCTGAATCTCTCCAAGGCAGCTGCTAAAGCCATACAATTCAGTGAATTTATTATTGTTTTTTTATTTCATCTTACAGATACACCCAAAGTTAGAAAGAACCCTTCATCATTATTAGGGAACTGCTCTTGAATGAGTAAAACCAGTTAATATGTTTGCTAGAGTGGAAGGGGAAAGCCTTCAGAAAAGTGAAAAATTAAAAAAAGGTGAAAGAACAGCATATTCTTTATCCCATCTGGAGGATTCTGGAATTTGCATTCAGTCTTTCTTGTTGGATGTTGCTCTGCATTGTCTGTCCTGTCCGGAGTTCAGCCCTTGGGTTTCTCATGTCTGTTTTTGCTGGAGAGTAACTCCCTTCAAGGGCTGTATCAGAACTTCTTTTACATTTTCTGTTGGAAGAGATAATCTTTTATTTGGGGTTTAGGGCATCTTCCAGGTATTTGGAGCATTAAGATAACTTTTGTCACAGTTTGCTATGTTTTACTTATGTCCCCCTGATCTGATCTTGGTGACCTCAATTAGAGAAATGCCCTTTAAAGAGAGGAATGTCCCTGTGTGGCTGAGCTCCGTGTGCCATCAGCAGGGGACAGAGGAGACCGAAGCCCCACTGTTGGGCACTAAATGCCTCTGCAGGCACAGGGAGTAGATAAAGTAGGTTGGACCAGCGGAAGGTGCTGGAACAGAGCATGCAGCTCCAGCAGGAAAAGGAGAAATCCGTGGGTTTTTTGCTGGTCTTGAGTTCTCCACCCAAAATCCTCAGGCACGACCTCTGCTGTGCTGTGGGTGTATCAGGCAACTTGGACAGCGGGAGAAATAGCTTTTTACTCCCTCTGGTGTCTAAAAGACCTTGTAATTCTACATTCTGAGGCAAAAGCGTGGCCTGCAGCCCTGCAGTCTGTGTGTGGATTTACATTTTCCTGGGAATTGTGTATTGGGAAGAGGCTGATGTTGCCACAGAACCTGGAAGTGCAGTGGAGCCCTGCACGCTGAACACCAATTCCAAGCTCGGAGCTGATGTTTTGGAGGAACAAAGCTGAAAATCTTCCAGCTGTGTGAATGTTCACACTCCACTGTGATCAAATCCCTCTTGTTCAGAGGGAGGGTCCTTCAGTCAGTGCTTGGAGAACTTGTTTCTTAATTTCTTGGCAATTCTGCTGGAATTTGTTGACTGCTACACCACTGACAAGCTTCCTCTGCAAAAATTCCCTAATACCTAAACCCAGGAGATGATGCAAATGAAATAGATCTGATCCATCACATCCCATGCAGTGAATATGGAGTTCCACCTTGGACAGGAATTGATCAACAGGAGCCAGAATGGATCCTGCAAAACCCACGTAGCCAGAAACTGTAACACATCATCATCCCTGATGCACCAGCAACAGCTGCCGTGGTTTTTTTCCTTGGAAACTTCCTTTTTTGGGGCAGAGGGGCAGCTGGAACATCTGGATAAATGAATTGAAATCACGTTTCCTGAGAGCAAGAGAGCACCTGTCTACATTTCTTTCTGAATGCTCCTTTTTCTGTCAGGCACAAAAAGAGCTGGGGTTGCATTCTACTCATGGAAGAGGCAGGGAAGAGTTGAAAATAGCTCATTTGGATTTAGGTGATTTGAAATGAAATGGTTTTATTTACATTCTGCTTGGGGCCAGCAGCTCCTCTCAGCATGTTCCTTGTTTTCTCCAAGAGTCTTTTAAGGAACCCATCTCCCCAGTTTCTTTTAAAGTTATCGTAAAAGTTGTAAAGGGAGGCTGTTTTTACCCCAGTTTTAGTTCCAGTAGTAAGAATTCACCATGCTGTGTGGTGTGGTCAGCGTGTTGGAGGGAAGGGATGGATCCAGAGGGACCTGGACAGGCTGGAGAGGTTGGGACTGTATCAATCTCGTGGAGTTCAACAAAGCCAAGTGCAGGGTCCCAGGCTGGCAATGTTCAGCCTGGAGAAGAGAAGGTTGTGTGGAGACCTCACAGCGCCTTCCAGGATCTGAAGGGGCTCCAGGGAAGCTGGAGAGGGACTGTTCATCAGGAATTGGAGTGACAGGACAAGGGAGAATGGCTTCAAACTGACAGAGAGGAAATTTAGGTTGGAGTACATGGGGGAAATTTCTACATGAGGAGTCTTAGGAGCATCTTTTAAACTTAGATGAGTTTGATAAATGAGATTTTATTAATGAAAATAGAATTATGTGCTTCACTTTAATCCTGAATCTGGTTTAGCAAAACTGGAGTGTTGATGACCCTGGGGCCACGTTTTCCTCAGTGGTTCCCTGGCATCTTTTTCCCAAGCTGTGAAACCTGCTAATTAATAACAGCAATATCCACGGAAGGCAAACAGCCATAACTACAAATAGGGAAAAAAGTAGGGGAAAAAACCCCAGGAGTCATTGCAATTTAATGGAAACATGAGAAAAATGTTCTACATGAGTCAAAAAGGCAAAGGGAGTATGAGTAATTGTTATGCACAAAATAGCAGAGTGATTGTGCCATTCTGTAACCTTCTGGGGTGTCTGTGCCCTGCCTGCCCTGTGCTGCTCCGACATCCCATTGCACAGAGGATCTCACCACCTGTAAAAACAAGGAAAACAAGGATAATCCAATCTGGATTGTCTTTTCTGTGGGCAGAGTCTGCCCAGGTGATTTGGAGAGTGAATGATAAAGGTCTGTGAAATGTGGCACAGGAAGGTGCAACAATGCAGAAATTAGGGAACAAACAAATTGACTGGCAGCAGTTAAATTTTAGGAAGGTTTTTTACAAAAGCATAACTAGACTGTGACAAGCATTGCCACAGGAGGGTGGAGAGGTCAGAGCATAAATGCTTCCAAAAAAGATTAGACAAATTCTTGGAGGAAGGATTAATCCCCAAAGGTCCAGCTGTAGCCTTTGGCTCTGGAAGTCCACAAACAGCAGAAAGGCAGCTGGGCAGGGACAGCACAGGGAGGCTTTTCCTTGCCTTGCCTGTTCTGTGCTTCCTCCCCCTGAGCAGCTGCTGCTGCCCGTTTCTCCAGCCAGAACATTCTGCTGTGTGACCTCTGCTCCTACCCAGGGGAGATTTTATGACTTGGGACCTCCCAGGTTTTTGTTCATTGTGAGGTAAATAAGAGAAGAGGTGGAATCTCTGCCCATCCCTGGAAGTGTTTTAGGCCGGGCAGGATGGAGCTCTGAGCAGTCTGGTCCAGTGGAAGGTGTCCCTGCCCATGGCAGGGCTTGGGACTGAATGGTCTTTAAGATCCTTTCCAACTCAGTGCGTTCTGGGATCCTGTGATTTCACAGATCAGAGCAGAGAAATTAAAGAGCAAATTCACTCATGGGACAAAATTAATAGATTTAAGTTTAGGGATTGCACTTGGGAAAGACTTTTTGAGTTGCCAACAGTGCCAGTTTGTTCAGTGCTTTTTGCATTCTCTTTACATTTCCTGAGTGCTGCATCTCATTGGAATTCTGCTGGAATAACCAAAAGCTTCGGACTTCTCAGGCCAGGAGTTGTTTTCTTAATAGTATTCTTCTCTAAGTATCTTCTCTCTCAAAAATTTTTCTTTACACATTGCAGCCATCACTAATTCCTACACCTTTTCATAACCACAACTGACTTTGTTACGTATCCTGTGGTCTGTCCTGATTTTGATTCCTTACAGGCTGGTGTTTTCAGTCTGGGCATGGAAAGTTACGGGCAGTTTTCTGAAAAGCTGCTGTGAAAAATATCTCAGGGACCTTTGTTGCCTTGGCAGGTTCTGCAGTGGATTTGTGTCATTCCTTACAACCCAACATTAGGTCCCTCTGTTGTGTCGTGTTTAATGATCATTTACTCCTCTGGTTCTGGTGTGCTGGGCTCGGGCCAGGCTCTTCACAGGTGTGTTTTGTGCCCCTTGCAGGTGACTGCGTTTACCTGATGAGAGACAGCCGCAGGACCCCCGATGGACACCCTGTCCGGCAGTCGTACCGGCTGCTGTCCCACATCAACCGCGACAAACTTGACATCTTCCGCATCGAGAAACTCTGGAAAAATGAGAAGTAGGTTCAGGATATCCTTTGAGTTTGAAATATCCCATGGGCCTACCTGTGCAAGCACAGGAATTTCATGGAAGTCTCATCACGGCTTAAAATACAGGAGAGAGCACGGTCCGGGTGCAGAGGTTGGGGAATTCCCAACTGGAGCTTGTGCTCCACAGCTGCACAGTGGAAACTCGTGAGGCTGGAGGTTTAAGCAAAGGATCAGAGATAGAAATGGCTGGATTTCCTGCGTGTTGGACAGACTGTGGGTACACAGTGACAGCTCTGAGGTGGCTCAGTGCTGTGCCCTGGCCAGTTACAGTCTGCTGTGCCCACGGAAACCACGCTGGGAGTGTTTGTCCTCACTGCAGGCGGGAGGTGGGACACGGAACACTTATGTGACTGCTGTTCATCACAGCCAAGTGCAGGAGAGGGAACTCAAAACGAAGCAGGGGGCATCAAGTGAGTTGTGTCACGGTCTGATCTGTGTCTCTGTCCCCTCTGCACCCTCAGAGAGGAGCGCTTCGCCTTTGGCCACCACTATTTCCGTCCACACGAAACGCATCATTCCCCGTCTCGGAAGTTCTACCACAACGAGCTGTTCCGGGTGCCCCTGTACGAAATCATCCCCTTGGAGGCCGTGGTGGGGACGTGCTGTGTGCTTGACCTGTACACCTACTGCAAAGGTGAGAATTAAGCACATTCCTGAGCATTTGGGCTGTGGGTTGTGGTGGTTTAACCCCTGCTGGCAGCTCAGCACCAGCAGCCACTTGCTCCCGGTGGGATGGAGAGGGAACTGGAAAAAGGTAAAGCCCAGGTGTTGGGATAAAAACAGTTTCATGGTAAAATAAGTAAAATATTACAGTTGTGATAATGATGATAGCAGTAGTAGTAATGGAAAAGGAGATTACACAGAGAGAGAGCATCTCCAGTGTCTGAAGGGGCTACAAGGAGGGTGGAGAGGGGCTCTTCATCAGGAACTGGAGTGACAGGACAAGGGGGAATGGCTTCAACCTGAAAGAGAGGAAATTTAGGTTGGATACACAGAGGAAATTCTTTCCTGTGAGGGTGGTGAGGCCCTGGCACAGGTTGCCCTGAGAAGCTGTGGCTGCCCCATCCCTGGAAGTGTCCAAGGCCGGGTTGGATGAGGCTTGAAGCAACCTGGGATAGTGGAAGGTGTCCCTGCCATGGCAGGGAGTGGAACAAGATGAGCTTTAATGTCCCTCTCAACCCAACCCAGTCCATGATTCTGTGAATAAACCCCAGGAAGCACAAGTGATGCCCAGTGCACTCACCCAATGCCCAGCCTGTCCCCAGCACCGACTGGGGGATCCCGGCCACCCCCCAGTTCATCACTGGGCCGGACACTCCGTGGTGTGGAATGTCCTCTGCCAGCCGGGATCAGCTGTCCTGGCCCTGCTGGCAGAGCAGGGGACCCTGGAGAATGCTGGGCTGAGGGTGAGCACAGCTGGGCACCAGCCAGACATCAGGGTGTGACCAACATCATCCTCACCCTGAACCAGCTACTGGGACAAATTCGCCCAATTCTGGAACCAAGGACATGCACTGAAGTAGTTCCTGCTGTCCAAAGGCCATGGGGGATGTTTGCATATTCCAGAGCTGAAAATGCATGATGGCTTTGCCCTGGGCCAGGGATTCCTGTTTTAAGAGGGACAGCACTGCAGAGACAGCAGTGGGCAGGGAAGAGAAGGTGATGTCGGTTGGTGATTGTTCCTGTGAAAGTTTGGGAACTGTTTAATTCGAGTATGCAGGTTCTCCCCTCAAATTGTCCTGTGGGGCTCTGAATGGGAGAGCAAAGAGGGGCACTGCGCCAGCCCCCACTGGGCTGTGATAAACCTCGTGTTTCCCCCTCAGTCCATGATGATTTTTGCCATGGGATTTGTTTTGATCGCAGGGAGGCCAAAGGGTGTGAAGGAGCAGGATGTGTATATCTGTGATTACCGCCTGGATAAATCAGCTCACCTCTTCTACAAGATCCACCGGAACCGCTACCCCGTGTGCACCAAGCCCTACGCCTTTGACCACTTCCCCAAGAAACTCACGCCCAAGAGGGATTTCTC
This sequence comes from Dasyornis broadbenti, assembly GCA_013397935.1. Classification (NCBI taxonomy): domain Eukaryota; kingdom Metazoa; phylum Chordata; class Aves; order Passeriformes; family Dasyornithidae; genus Dasyornis; species Dasyornis broadbenti. The sequence goes on from VZRN01002245.1 coordinate 199,613, forward strand.
AGTAAGTGGCTTTGCTCTCAGCTTCCTCACCGGTTTGTAGGAGACTGGATGGTGTTTTTGAAAGCTCCTGATTGTTGATGAATGAAGCTTGATCAGCCGGAGGGAGCTGATCCTTTAGGTGGGAGTCAGGGAACAGGGACAGGAGGAGAGGGAACGGCCTCAGGCTGGGCCAGGGGAGGCTCAGGTTGGACACCAGCAGGAATTTCTCCATGGAAAGAGTTGGAAGGGCTGCTCAGGGAGGTTTGGAGTCGCCATCCCTGGGGGTATCCAAGGAATTACTGAAGATGGCACTGAGTGGTTTGCGACTGGGGACAAGGTGGGGATCGGGCACAGCTTGGACTCAGTGGTCTGGGAGGGCTTTTCCAAACTGAATCATTCCGTGATTCCATGAGTATGCACAGTCTGGGGGAAAAGCTGGCTCAAAAGCAAGCTTGGAAGGAAAACTGGGTGTGACAGAACCTGCAGCTGAGAGGCAAAGAGGGGCTGAAGGGATGGTGATGGTGGCCTCGGAGAGGCTCTCAGAGCAGCACAGAGGTGGCAGATCTGCAAACCACCTGCAAGTGAGCTCTGTTTTTCCTGGGTCAGAGGTTTTTGTAGTGGCTTTGGAGCAGGTTCCAGACCTGTGCAGAAAACAAAGATGATTTTTATCATTATGATCTATGGCTTGAAATTTATTTAGGAAGTGTGAAGGCTCAGACAAGCCTGGCTCTAATTTATGTTACTACATGATTGTGCCTCCTTCTGTGAAGTTGTCTGATGTTTGAGGTACAGCAGCATTTCCAGAGTGTCCTGCCTTGGTACTGGCAGAGTATTTGATTGACCAGCACTTCCTCCCACTGTGGATTTGATTTGGTATTGACCATAATCTTTATTGCTATTGCAGCCTCATTATGTGCCAGACAACTACAAGAGGAACGGAGGCAGGTGAGTTTCCCCCCCAGATTGTTGAGAAGAGATGAAATAATCCTGTTTGTTTGTCGTGCCCCCTCTCCTCCTGCCCACTTCTCCTGGGTGCTATGGAAATACGAAGTTGAAGTTATTTGTAGCTGTCTAAACCTTCAGTGAGATAAAAGGGAACAAGAGAGAAGGGATAGGCAGCCTAACAATGTACATCAGGAAGAGGAAGGAGCCGTCTGAGAGTTGGGAGAAAGCAGCTGAAGTGAAGAGATGCCCGGGACAGGAGCCCAGATCTGGGACAGGCTGCCCATGTCTGTCAGAGCCCAAGTCTGTTAGGGGCTGCAAAACATCCATCAAGGGCTGTGGCTGTTGCAAAAAAGTCCCAGTAAAGGCTGGGCCGAACGGCTTTTGGAGATAAGAACTTTTCCAACTGAAAATAAAACACCATTTGTTTTTCAAAGCCGCATTTGGTGCAGCGCAGATAAAGTTATAGCGCTTGGTGGGTGTGAGTGCAGGAACTGAGGGAAGAGACAGCTCCAGAGAGCCCCTGCCCATTGGTGAGCCCTGGGCTGGATGGGAATTGCCCTTCCAGGTGAGTGTCTGAAAAACTGCTGTTCAAACCAGCCCTCCTCTCCTGCCAGGTCATCCTGGAAATCCGATCGCTCGAAACCACAGATCAAAGACTTAAACCAAGAGGAGGATTCCCTGCCCCTGATGGAGGAGGTGCTGGGGGCCCCAGAGCAGGCTCCAGGGGAGCTGCCCAGCCCCGAGGAGCCCGACAAGGAGCCGGTGCCCAGCGAGAGCTGCGAGAGCGAGAAAAAGGGGGACGAGAACCCCTCGGACACGAGGCCGCTCTGCAGCCCTGAGGAGCGGCGGCACCTCCAGCGGGAGAGGCTGAACCAGATCCTGCTCAACCTCCTAGAGAAAATCCCGGGGAAAAACGGTGAGATTGGGGTTCTGGTTGCACAGCCCCAGGTCTGCTGCAGGTCTGGAGTCACTCTGCTGAGCTGTGTTGATAAAATGAATGGTTTTGTCTGAATTTGTTGCTAGGAGCATTAGGAAAGTCAGTTTTCTTTGCATCCATGTTTTCCTTTGCAACAGAAATTCACTAAATCCAAGTGAAATTTCATACAACTTTGACATGGTGTTTTCTACAATATTTTTAATAACCACAAACTTTGTGTGGACAAATTCTCCCCCATCATTCCATGTCTACAACTGAGAAGCTTAGCAGACATGCCAAGAAAGACTGAAGAGAATTTGGAAAGTCTCTTTTGACCTTTCATGAGCTTTCTTTGGGTTCTGATCCCTGCTGCAGATGTTGTCCGAGCTGTGGGACAAGGGGCAGGGGTTGCACTGGTGCAGTGTCCCTTTTAATTGAAAGCCTGCGATGAGCCCCGTCCAGCCTTTTTCAAGTTCTGGCAGTGCCAGAAAGTTGTGGACTGATGAATAATTTGGGCTGGGAGGATCTCTGGAGGTTGTCAGGTCCAGCCATGGCTCAGGGCTTGGGTCACTCAGCATCTTGTCCAGGGCTATTTTGGATATCACTGTGGGGAAAAATATCCTTGAAAGAACCAGGAATAAGGAAATAGGAATTCTGTGTTCAAGGAACGATGGGATGTGGCCCAAGGTGGGGAGTGGACACAGGTTGAACTCAGTGATCCTGGAGGTCTTTCCCAACCTGAACAATTCCGCATGGACTGAAATCCCCTCTCCACCTGTGCTCTGTTGCAGCCATCGATGTCACCTACCTGCTGGAGGAGGGCTCGGGACGGAAGCTGAGGCGCCGCACTCTGACCATCCCCGAGAGCAGCTTCAGGAAGTGACCGAGGAGGGGCAGCCAAGCTCTGGGGTCTGTCACTGGGGCTGGGGGCCAGAGCCCAGCCCGGGGAAGGAGGGCAGCAGCAAACTGACAAAACTACAAACAGTAGCACCTGGGGGGCCGGGCCGGCGCGGCGCCCACCCTGCTCTGCAGTGCTCTTGGTGTGTGTGTTGGTGGGCGTGCCTTGTATTGATGTTAGGTACTGAGGAAACCTCGTGGTTATTGTCCAGGATGGTCAAATTTAATTTATTTTTGCTTGATATTCCCACTCAGAGGAAAAAAAAAAAAAAAATTAAAAAAATAAAAATGGGGAGGGCAGAGGAAAAAGGACTGAGTTTCTCTGAGGAAGATGTTCCCCATGGTCACTGAGAACCTGTGATTGTACCAGCCGCCGTCGGCACCGCCGTGGCCCACACCAGGGAAGGGAATCCAGGATCCAGAGGGGAGAGGAAAGGCCCAGTGGCTTAAAAGGAAAGGCTGCCCTAAAGCTGTGGCCTCTGATTTGCACAAGAAGAGAGAAACGTTCCCCAGACAAGCGCGAGGTTCGCCGTGAGACAGCCCGTGCACGTGTCCCTGTGGTCTGTGCCAAGGAGAAGCTTCCAGAAGCCCTTGGAGCGGGGCAGGAGCGCTGGGATGAGGCACTTGCTGTGCGGGGGGAGGGCGTGGGGTGTGAGTTTTTTCACTTTTTTTCTGCAGAGAAATTTTATAAAAGCGAAGTCAGCTCTTGACGCCACCATTGCTGTTGGTTTTTTTGATAAGCTGTGGTTCTCGTGTGTCTCGTGTGTTGTGCAAATAAAAATCTGTTAAAAGAAAAACAAAAAAGGAAAAAAAAAAAAAACCCCAAGGACCCCTTCACTCCGTGCCCGTCAGGCAGTATCCGAGCGAGTGTTTGTCGTGAGCTGTAGAATTTATCAACTGCTAACACTACCCTCGTGTGCTGGTGGCCAGCTGAACGTCCGGGCCGCGGGTCCCGCTGGCCGCTCCCACAGGCCCCCGCTGCCCCTGGACGGTGGCTTTGCTTTCCTGTCTCAGACGTACACATGCATATCCAGTCCTGTTTTAGGTGTTCTTATAAGAAATCCAGTTTTTAATGTGCCAAGTTGTATATATCTGCTGCGTGGATGTAAAGCAATACCGTAGTTACATGTTCCTTTTTATGGACCAAGCTCGTCCTAATGTACATTCTTGTTATTATTATAATTATTTTACTCTTAGTGGAACATGACTCATTCCATTAACTTTTATGTGTTGATTTAAAAAGAGAAAACGAAAAAAAAAAAACAAAAAAAAAAAAGGAAAAAAAACCCTTTGAGAAAAAAAAATATTTTATTAAAAAACAAAAAGAAATAAGAAAATAGTTTGGAATATTTTCTTACTGTAGAGAAGCACTGTACAGTACCAGGAACCCTGAGTATAAAATACTCGTGCGTGTAGTAGGAATATCGCATGTCCAAACCCTCGAGTTGTCTCATTTAGTTTCAAACAGAAATCATTGTCTCAAATGGTGTTAAACACTAAAAAGTTTTTAAAAAAAAAAAAATAAAGTGCGTACAGAAGCGAGACACTAGCTCTGTCATTTTATCTTTCTTTTGTTGAAAGACTAAACAAAATGTTTTTTAGACAATCAAATGTTAGGTAAGTGCAAAGAATTGTTTTTCTTACTGGTGTAGAAATTAATGACTTTTTTTATTTTTCGGTTATTTTATAATACTGAGCAGACCCGTGTGTCCCCAGGATCGCCGCCGGAGCCAGGAAGCACTACGTTACTGCAAATAGAGCTGAACCTTAGTCTGCATGGGTGTAGGCTGTGTGATTGCTGAAAATAAATGCTGCTAATATATTTCCTTTTTACAAAGCATATCTAAATAGATCATTGTTTTGATGTTAATCTTTGTAAATTATGTATTACCAATTTTAACATTGGATGTAATTGCATAAAAAGCCTGCATCTCAATCCTGAGAGTCTAGTATTAAATGGAAAATCTTTTCCTACGGCTGGCTCGGGGGGTTTTCTTTGCTGAGCTGGGTGAGAGTGTGGATGTGCCAGAGGGCAGGAAGAGGGATCTGGACAGGCTGGATCCACAGCATGGATGGGCTAAAGCCAGCTACGGGTCAAAAAGGCCAAGTGCTGGCTCCTGCCCTCGTGTCACAGCAACTCCATGGAATGCTCCAGGCTTGGAGAGAAGTGTGTGAAAAGCTGGGAAAGGCCCTGGGAACGCTGGTGGCTGGGGCTGGACGTGAGCCCAGGTGTGCCCAGGTGAGCCCGGGTGGGCAAGAGGCCAAGGGCACCTGGCCTGGACCAGCCCCAGTGTGGCCACAGCACCAGGGCAGTGCCCGTCCCCTGTGCTGGCCCTGCTGAGGGACCGCACATCCTGGGGTCAGTTATGGGTCCTTTATGACAAGAAAGGCCTTGAGGGGCTGGAGCGTGTCCAGGGAAGGGAACGGAGCTGGGCAAGGGCTGGACAACCAGGAGAGGCTGAGAGAGCTGGGAAAGGAGCTCAGGCTGGAGCAGAGGAGGCTCAGGGGGAGCCCTGTGGCTCTGCACAGCTCCTGACAGGAGGGGGCAGCTGGGGGGGTCGGGCTCTGCTGCCAGGGAACAGGGACAGGAGGAGAGGGAACGGCCTCAGGCTGGGCCAGGGGAGGCTCAGGGTGGACACCAGCAGGAATTTCTCCATGGAAAGGGCGCTCAGGGGCTGCCCAGGGAGGTTTGGAGTGGCCATCCCTGGAGGTGTCCAGGGAAAGGCTGGAGGTGGCACTGAGTGCTCTGACGGACAAGGTGGGGATCGGGCACAGGCTCCGGAGGAGCTGCCCCGGCTCCCAGACACACCCACCTGGTGGACGGGAAACACGGGAACACGGGAACACCCAGCTGCCGGAGGGAACACCCACCTGAGATGTCATCAGCGGCGTTTCGGAGGATTCATTGTGACGCCAGTGGCTCTGCTCTGGTGAGGATGCGGCAGGAGGGACGGTGGCAGCGCTGTCACCCTGTGGTGGCACAGGGGCTGTGACCATGGGGGTGTCATGGGTGAGGCGAACTGGGACAGGAGCTGTTAAACCCACAAATGTGGTGCCTGTTCCCAGGATATAAACCCCGGTGCCTGGAGCCCTCTTGTCCTGCACAGGTGACAGGCTGGGGACTGTCACCCCCAGGACATGTCCCACCACGGCAGGGCATTCCCCTCCAGAGAGAGATCCAGGCCCTCAGGAATGAAACAGCTCCTTGACGCCCCTTCTGTGCAAGCTGATTTTTCTTTTTCCCTTTCCAAGCCTCTCTGTGAGCATGAAAATGCCAGGCTTGACCCCTATACTCCTTTTAAACCCCAGGCCAAGGCTTGTAGGGCTGTTTATTTAAAAAAAAAAAAAAAAAAGGAAGTACCACCTGGCTTCCTCCCCTCCTGGCATGACCCCATTTCAAAGTCCAGAAGCAGCTGTAGAATTCAATCAAACCTCCTTAAGGCAAGCCAAGTAACATTCCAATTAGGATATAACGTCACTCATCTGAGAATAAAAATTCCGGAGAGAGAAGTGAAAATGAGAACAGAGTGAAAGGAGAGCAGCTTTACCCTGGCAGCAGAGCCCGGCCTGGGGGCTGACACAGCGGCTTTTTGCCACCGAAATGGGAAGTCAGAAGGGTGAAACGTGGCCCTTGGCCATGGGAGGGAGCAGAGCCCCAAAACTGCCTCTGGGGACAAGCGGCTGCTGCCGTATGGCCACTCCCCAGTATGGCCACATCTTTATTTTACTGGGGAGACCAGCATGAAATGTAAGTTATGGATGAAATCACAAGCAATGAAAAAAACCTGAAAAAACTCGGAGCCGTTTAGCCCCTGCTGACATCCTCTGGGCTGTGTAAAGATTTAGCTGAAGTTATATAAATAGCTAAACCGAGTGACCTGGGCTGTTCCCAATGTGTGGGGCTGGTCCTCAGCAGCTTCTCCAGGCACATTCCTGGCTCTGAGAGGCTGCAGCCGCCTCTCCCACACTGCGGAGGAGCCTGAGCACCTTGTGCAGGGGAGTGAGGCCTCCCTGCTGTCCCTGGCTGGGAGCCTGCATGCTGAGCACCAGCACAGCCCCAGCCCGCACTGGCTGCTCCCACTGGAGCATTTCCTCAGCCCAGCCCCAGCGCCAGCGCCAGCCTGGGCCACCCACACCGGGGCAGCCACGTGGCCACTCCCAACTGCCAACGCCCGTGCTCCATTCACACGTGGACACGTGAGTCACAACCTTTATTTCCAGCTTTTTCCCCGCGGAACAAGCTCATTGCTGTGGTTACAACTATTTACAGAGTGCTAGGGCTGCGCATCAGTGGTGGGGCCGGCCTGGGCCACTGGCCCCGGGGCAGAGCAGGGCATGTGGAGGTGGCAGCGGCGGCAGGACGTGACAGCACGGAGACAACACGGGGGACTGTGAGGGCCAGGCAGGGAAAGGACCCATCCCTGGCCTGGCACAGGTGTGGGCAGCAGCTAATCATGAGCCAGAGCAGCCCCCAAAGAGGAGCCACAGCTCAGTGCCAGCAGGTCCGGGGACATGGTGGCAGATGGTGACGCCATGCGAAGGAGCAGCAGTGACAGACACGGGGCAGCGTCCCCTGGGAGCTGCCTGCCCCGGAGGTGGGGAAGCCCTGGAGGTGGCGAAGTCATGGCAGGAGACATCCCCTCCCGGAGCTGGCACCCGCTCCAGCAAGCTCAGCTGCTTCCTCAGGTCCCTTCTGCCTCCTCACAAAATCAAGGACGTGTAACCAACAGGAACAAGGCCGGTGCTGTTTCCATGGCAGCAGCGGATCCAGTCTTCATCCACGATGGAGAGCAGCTCCAGGATGTCTCCTTTTTGGAAGCTCAGGTGCCCATTAGCAGTGCCCATGTGGTCACACAGCGCCCGAACTGCCCTGCACCACAGAGGTCATTGGGGACTTGACTCTCCGGGGACCCCAAGGATCCTGAGAGGCTCCCACAGCACTCGAGGGGAGGGAATTTGTGTCATTGGTGGAACCAGGGACCTCCTTCTCAGGCAGAGGAGCCACCTGAGAAGGGATCTGTGCAAGGAGCCACCTGACAGAGCTGTCCTGCCAAGCAGACCCAGGAGTGGGAGCAGAGCAGGAGGTGTGGGGACATCAGAAGGTGTGGGGGTGTCAGGGTGAGGCCCAGCGAGGATGAGGAGGAGGGAAGCAGCCAAATACCATTTGGGATGGCCACATATTCACCCTGCTCTCTTGAACACACAACTACGGCTGTTCAGACCTGCCAAAACCGGGTCAGAGCTGCCACACGCTCGCCCCAAACAAGCTGCCATGAATCCAGAAAGCGCACAAGAAAATGCTAAAAACTCTCCCAAAAATGTCTGGGACCGTGTTGGCAGAGGTTCAGGTTCCCTCCAAGCCCAGCCGGAGATGGGGACTCTCGAAAGTGCAGCCACAGGGCAAGGGGGTAACGGTGCCTTTCCCTAGAGCGGTGTGTGGGACACCCAGGTTGTGTCTGAGAGCAGCCCCGGCTTTCCCCCATCCAGAAAAACCCACCTCAGCTCCCAGCCCTGAGCATCCCATGCCTGCCTCACCTGTGGGCCTGGGGCGGGGCAGGGGTGCTCCTGTCCGGCTGCTCTGGAGCACGGCTCCTGTCAGATGCCAGGCCCTTCACCACTCCAGCCAGGACACGTGGGCTGGGGGACAGCCAGCGGGACGGTCTCCTGCCACAAAGAAAAGGGAGCCACGAGCTCGCCTGGGAGCTCTTCCTGCTGTTTATCTCAGACTGCTCTGGTGGTCTGGGAGTGGACAAGGACCCATCAAGCACCACTGAGCGTCCCCACGAGCTCCTGCTACTCCACAGGACTGAGCAAGGCAATGGCAGCAGCCCTTGGAACATGCACAAATCCCAGGAGCGCAGGCCCTGGACAAGGGGCAGTACGAGACCCCCGCGAGGCCACTGTGCTGAGCCTGGCACAGAAACCCTTCCCAGCACACGCCACTTCCCCACTCTGCCTGCCCACGCTGGGTCTTACCTGGACCTGGCCAAGATGGTGTCAGGACTCAGTGGGGAGCTCCTGGATGAGGGGTTGGTGGCTCCAAAGAGCCGGCCCAGCCAGCTGCCCTTGTCAGGACCAGGAGGATCACCCGTCCCTGGGCCAGGAGATGCTGCCTGGTTCCTACTGCCAGGAGGCTCTGGGGAAGCAGCCAGGAGATTCTTTCCAGCAGCGGGATCATGCAGCTTGGTGAGTGCTCCAGTTCCAGTGGGCAGGAGGAGATCTTCAGGGGAAGAGGTCCCTGAGGTGTCAGTGCTGCTGCTGGGCTTTGGGCTGGAGCGTTCAGGGACAGCTTTGGTCTGAAGGAGCTGCAGCTCCGTGCCTCCGGGCTCACTCATAGAAGTTTGGGATTGCGCAACCTGGTCCGGGCTGGGATCCCCCGCAGCTGCCCGCAGCTTCGTCCACCAGACCAAGGGGAACTTTTCCTTGCTAGGAGCAGTGTAAATCCTGGAGCTCTGGCTCAGCTGGCCCCACCAGCCACTGAGGCCAGCCCCAGTGCTCCCAGAGCCCTCCTCGGGCCCGTGGCTCTCTGGGGGAGTGTCAGATCCCAGCAAGGTGCGGCTCAGCTGGTCGCCCCAGCGCAGCACGTGCTGGAAGGTTTGATGCAGGGCAGCCCCCACTGGGGGGGTAGGAACCAGCCCACCCATGGTCGCTTGGGACCGGGCCCTTGTGCCCCCCACCCTACCCAGAGCATCAGGGAGGGTCTCATCCCCCAGGCTGTCCCCAGCAGCACCGCCCCGGCCCTCCAGAGACACAGCCCCCTGCAGCAGAACGGGGTGACGGCCAGGAGACAGCGGGGACTCCAACCGGCGGGACAAGGGCCGGACGTCCACAGAGAGGTGGTGGTGTTCAAAGAGCAAGTCCAGGTGGAAAGTCAGCACCGAGAGGGGTTGGATGAGCAGCAGCAGTTCATCAGCAAGGTGGGGAAGAGGGCCTTGGCTCAGGGCAAAGAAGGCCGTGGGTGAGTAAAGCACAGAGATCACACCTGTGAGGACAGGGACAGGGACAGGTGAGGCAGGTGCAGAAAGCCCTGTCCTTGCCACACTTCCCCCCAGGAGCCAGCAGGCTGTCTGAGTCAGTCAGACAAGCTCCTGTGCTGAAGATGCACCATGGAAAATGATGCCCTGAACCACTATGGGAAATCCAGCCAAGCACGGATGTGTCCCGACCCCAGAGCGGATTATCAGCCTGGCAGGTACGAGAGGGCTTGGGTAGGGAGCTCCTGGGCACTCTGTCCTTACCTGGGCTCTTCTGCAGGTGAGATATCCACAGCTCCAGCTGTTTAATGCTAAATAAGACAAAGGGAACCCAAATTAGAGCCCTTGGGACTGCTCCAACCTGCCGAGGCAGCGGGGCCAGCGGGTCAACACTCACTTCAGAAGGCCAAGGATGAAGGCATGGAACTTCTGCCTGGAGCTGCTGAGTGGGGCCAGCCCGGCCACGTGCCAGCACAGGGAGTGGAGGGAGCGGGTGTTGGGGCCTGTGGGGTGCAGAGCACAGGTGGTCACTGCCCAGGGCACACAGCCCCAGCCTGGGCTGCCACGGGGCTCCAGGCACCTTGAGATGCCACCAGCCTCACCCTCACCTGTCTTCACAGAGGCTTCCACCACACTCCAGGGAGAGTTTTTCCGCTGGCCTGTGATAACATCCTTCTGGAAGGGCTTCAGCCCATCCTCCACCAAGGCGTAGAGTGCGGGGCAGAGGGTGTGCAGCAGCAGGTACCCCACGTCGGGGTTGAGCCGGCTGTCCCCGAGCTGGGCCTGAGGAGGCACAAGGAGAGGGGAGGGAGGGGAAGGGCAGCACCTGACCCTGATCCTGCTGGGAGAGATGGGGGAATCGCACCCCGGGACTCCCAAAACCCCTCCTGCCCAGCCCAGCCCAGCACTCACCTTCTGCACCAGGTTCCGTGCGGTGCTGAAGTGGGCGATCACCTTGTCCACGGCGGAGCTGACGGCGACCAGCAGCGCTGGGGATGGAGGGATTGAAGGAGAGAAGGGTCAGCGCGGAGGGGCCCATCGGGCACTGAGCGTCCCCGGTCATCGCCACCGGACCCTGCAGCGCCCACGGGGACCGAGCCCGACCGGAGCAGCAGTCGGGGAACCTTCGAGGGGACCGCGGGGGCGGCTGCACCCGCGTTCTCCGGCTCGACAGGACCCCCTGCCGGGGGTGGGCAGGGCCGGGCCCGGTGCAGGCAGCGCTCCCTGTCCTGCCTGCCCTGTCCCCGCTTGCCCTTCCCCTGCCTGTCCCTTCCTCTCCTTCCCCTGTCCCGGAGGACCCAGGACACCGACCCG
>VZRN01002245.1:213513-228373 GCA_013397935.1 Dasyornis broadbenti
CCCCGGAAAGCGCGGGGGGTGCCGGCATCCCCCCTCCCCGCCCTCCCGTCCTGTCCCCAGCCAACACCAGGCAGCGACGCACCTACAATAACTTACATTTATTGACACACGGCCGGGGCAGAGATCGCTGAGCTCCCCTGGCCACCCCCATCTCACCCTCTACAATCCCTCCCCGGCCCCTCCCAGGGCAGGGAGCAGCTCCAGCCGGGGGGTGACTCCCCCCAGCCGCCTCAGCAAAGGCCACGCAGCCCCTGCCAGGCCCCTCCATCACTTCTGCCGCTTGTAGATCTTCTGTGCGAGGTCCAGGAAGATGTCCCGGGGCAGGCGCTGGGCGTGCTTCCCGATCAGCTCCTGCAGCCGCTGGTAGCTGCTCTCCTCGTATTCCCGGAAAGCTGCCTCCATGCCCAGTGCATTGTAGAGCTCCTTCACCTTCACCACTTTCTCGGGCTCCTTACAGCCATAGTTCTCCTGAGAAAACCCCAAGTGAGTCAGGTCCCATCCCAGCTCATGGCGCTGCCGCAGCTGCTCCGTCAGGATGGGACTGGAGCTTTGCTCAGGAGCTTTGTTCTCTGTGCTGCCCTCCTGCAGTGCTCGCCCCCCTCCTCCCAGCCAGGTACCGGCCCAGCCCCCGGCACACCAGGGGTACATTATGGCACTGCACCCCCTCTCGCAGGTGTGTGATCCCGGCCTTCACCTCCAGGATCCGCCTCTGCTCCGGCGTGACCCGGCGCAGACACTCCACCACCAGCCAGCTGCACTTGTTGTCCTGGATGTCGGTGCCAACCTTCCCTGTCAGTGCTGGATCGCCGTAGCAGTCCAGGTAATCGTCCTGTGTGCCAATGGAAACACCTGAGTGCCACAGCCAGCACCTGACAAGCACGGAGGGGCACGGAGCAATCTCCTACCTGGATCTGAAAGAATTCTCCCATCTCCAGCAGGATGGCTTTGGCATTCTCATGCTCCTCCTCACCATTAATACCAGCCTGAGGGGAGGGAAGGAATAACAGGGATAAAGCCTTTCAGCACCTGGACAGCCTCACACGAGGGTGACGCTCCTCCTGAGTTGTTCCCACCATGTCCTCACCATGTACATGGCCGCAGCCACGGGCAGGTAGAAGGAGTAAAACGCCGTCTTGTACTTCACAATCGCCTTGTACCTGTGGCAGAGGAACCAGGCTCAGCCCCAAGGCCTGGGCTCTTCCCTCCCACCCTCTGCAGGTCAGGGCAGAGAGGACCAGCAGCAGCTCCCCCCAGACCAGCCCCAGGCTTGGGTTGAGGGCACGGCTGAGCTTTGCCCCTTTGCCTCCGTACCGCTGCTCGCTGAACCGGCTCAGATCCACCTGGGAAATGGGAGCAGTGATGAGGTCCAGTGTCTGCCCCAGCTCGGTCTGGTAGCCTGTCTGGAGAGGAAAGAAAGGATTTGTGGCCCCGATGCGCCCTTCCAGCATTTAAGTGGCTTATAAAAAAGAGGGAGGAGGACGTTTTACAGTAGCAGAAGTGACAGGACAAAGGGTGGTGGTTTTAAACTGAGAGATTTAGATGAGATATGAGAAGGAAATTCTTCCCAGTGAGGTTAGTGTGGCCCTAGCACAGGCTGCCAGAGAAGCTGTGGCTGCCCCATCCCTGAAAGTGTCCAAGGCCAGGCTGGACGGGGCTTGGAGCAGCCTGGGATAGTGGAAGGTGTCCCTGCCCATGGCAGGGGGATGGAACAAGATGATCTTTAAGGTCCCTTCCAACCTAAACCAGTCTGCGATTCCATGATTTATTCACAGTCCCCCAAGAAAGTCCCAACACCACAGCGCAGACCCCAAGCCCTGTTTCAGCTCCTCTTTGAGTCCGAAGGAAGGACATGTCCAGTGAGATGTCCAGGGACTTAAGTAACACTGAAATTCACATGCTGTCAAACACTAGAAAGGGCCCAGAACACAGGAAATCGGGAAGGGGCTGGGCTCACCTGCAGGAAGAGCTCGAGCAGGTGCAGGTAGTAGGGCTGCTTCCCACAGTACCTCCTGAGCAGCCGGTACACCGATGACTCCAGGAGAAAAGCGTCGTTGATGGCGTCCAGCCCAATCCCCTCCTGCACCAGGAAGGCAGGGAGGTGTCACAAAGCCTCCTGACTCCCAGGGGACCCGCCCATGAACAGGGGCCTCCTGAATGCTCTCACCTTCTTGTACCAGCAGAGCTGCCCCCGCCGGGTCAGGGACGCGTCCATGATGTCGTCAGCCACCAGGAAAAAGGCTTGGAACTGCGAGAGGCTGGATTAGGGATGGGGGCTTCCCAGGGTGCCCCATCCCTAGGGTCCCGTTTCTCACCAGCTCGATGCACCAGCCCACGGCCAGGGCGCAGCGGAGGCTCTCCGGGTCCTGCTGCGCGGGGCCCGCCAGCTGCCGGAACGCGGCGACCACCGTCAGCCCCCGGTTGCACTTCCCGCCCGGCACGTTGTACTCCAGCACCTGCGGGAACGGAGGGAAGTGAGCATCCCTGGTCCGCAGCCCCACGACCCTTCTCACCACCCCAGCCCCTCGCCCGCCGCTCCTCGGCCCGGCCTCCCCGCCCGCCGCCCCCGACCCGTACTCACCTGCTTCAGCCGCGCCACGGCATCTCCCACCTCCGGGTGACCCAGCCTATCCTCCGTCAGGTCGCGGACGATCTGCGGGAAGAAGGAGGCGAACTCCTCGCGCTCGGCCACTGCCCGCACCCCGGGACCGCCGCCGCCGCCGCTCATGGTGCCGGTTCACTATCCCGCCGCTGCCGTCCGCGGCCTCCACAGCCGCGCCGGCTCCGCCCCATTCCCGCCCCCTGCGCAGGGCACGCCGGGACGCGCAGTCCCGAGACGCGGCCGGGGCCGCTGCCAGCGCCGTCGGTGGACTACAAATCCCAGCGTGCTCCGCGCCTGGGGCGGGGCCAGTAGGGCTGCAGATGGAGCAGCTCCCATTGGTCCGTTCCATCGCGCGAGGATGAGCCCAAGGCGGCTGAGCCAATAGAAGCGCGGCGAGGGCGGGACCGAGGCGGGTGATTGGTGGAGAGGGAGAATGGAGCGAGCGTCCGGCCGGCGCGCGTGGGCGGGGCGGGGCCTAGGGGCGGGGCGTGTCCAAGGTGGGTGTCCAAGGGGCGTGTCCGGTAACCAGGAGGTGAATGGGGGCGCGGGCATCTGGACGGGCATCGGGGTGCGCTGGACTTGGGAGAAAAATGGGGGTGTGGGGAGCAAGTAAGGGGTGCCATGCGGCCTGTGGGGTTATAGGCAGGTTTGGGGCGCTGTGCAGGTGTGGGTCTCCATGCGGGTGTGGAATATCATGCGACTGTGGGATGCTCATGTGAGGTTGTGGGTGCAGCACAGGTATGGGGTGCAGCACAGACGTGAGGTGCCGTGCGGCTGCGGAGTGCAGTGTAGTTGTGGAGCGCCGTGGGGTTGACATGCTGTGCTGGTGTGGGGTGCAGCGCAGGTGTGGGTGCAGAGCAGTTATGGGGTTTAGACCAGGTGTGAGGTGTGGTGCAGGTGTGGGTCACTGCGTGGGTGCTGTGCTGCACAGGTATAGGGTGCAGTACAGGTGTGATACCCTGTGCAGGTGTGGAGTGGCGTGCGGCTGGGGTGCACCACACACCCGGCAAGACCCCGGGTGCCGGGGGCTCCAGCTGCACATCGACCCCCGAGGGGACGCCGCAGGGATGACCAGGGCCGAGGACGCGCTGGGTGGGCACACGCGGTGGCACCTTCCCGCTGTTGCCCGCAGCTTCTGCCCGGGACCTCGCCCTGCAGATTGGCGTCCGCACCGAATCCCCTAATCCCGGCTCACCAGCATTAATTAATCTCTCTGTGGTGCCCTCTAATCCCCCTCCCGCCGCCGGGGACGCGGGGGCTCGGGGCAGAGCCTCCGGCTCCAGAACGGGTGTCCTTGGGGAGCGGGGACGGGCAGTGAGGCTCTGTCCGCACCTCCGGGGCTCTGCGGGGCCCTCGTATCCCGGGGCTTTGTCCTCAGCCCCGGGCGGGCAGCGGGGCTCTGCCTTGACCCAGGACGAGGTGGGCGCCAGCCGGTCCCTGTCCTACTGCCTCGGCCGCCCGAGCCGCCAGCCCTGCCGATAGATACAAACCGGATTGAAGAGTACAGGAATAGGGCATGGGACACATGCTGGAATTCATTCCCAAAATAATGCTCTTTTCGCTCCTGCCAGCCTCGCCGTGCTCTGCAGAGCAGCTTGGGGTCGGGCAGACCCCACGCCCCTTTAATCGGGCTGGCTGCAGTGTAATCTGAAATAATCAAATTAGAGAGAAACCGCTAATCAGCGTTGAGCTCTCCATGTGTCACGGAGCCTAATTCCTGCGGGGAGCAAGGGGGGCCGCCATCAGCGTCCTGCGGGCAGGGGCTACCCCGGTAACACGGGGGTGCCGTGGGGAGAGTTGGCGGGGCACAGCGGGGTGGCTGCCAGCATCTGCATCCTGCCCCTGATCGTGTGCAGCCTGCACCCATATCCTGCCCACACCTTATCCTGCTTGTACCCACTTCCAGCGTGCCCAGTGTCCAGCCTGTGGCCTGCACCTGTTCAGCCTGCATCTGCATCCTACCTTCACCCTCGTCCTGCTGCGCCCTGCCTGCACCCACATCCTGTCTGTACTGCTGTTCTGCCTGCACCCGCATCCCACATGTGCCCTGCTGGCACCCACATCCTGCCTGCACCTGTGTCCTGCCTGCACCTGCACCCTCCTGTGCCCGTATCCTGCTTGTGCCCTGCCCGCGCGGTGCTGAGGGTGCTGTGGCAGGTGCTGAGGGTGCAGCCAGAGCACGGCCTTGCCCCAAGATCTGCGCCAGGTGCTGCAAACACCGCAGTGCCATGGCTTGGGTTCCCCAGCCCACCTCGCACTGTGTGACCTTCATTTAATCGCGTTAATGCCTCGAGTCTGCTCTGCAATCAGGCGGTATCAAACCTGCCCCTCCCCCCGGCAATAAAGGCAAAGGAGATGGAAGAGGAAAATAACCAAAGATTAAACATTAATCTCCCCAGGGCCGAAGGGGTCCGGGGTGGGCGGGAGGGGACCTGTTGCCTTTGGGCTCCTGCTGTGCCACCCAGGTCCGTGGGGCCAGGGAGAGGCTCCTCGATGAGCTCCCGAGGATGTCCTGGCTGCTCCCGGCTCTGCAGAGGGCCAGGATTGGAGCTGGGGCATTGCTGTGTACCCCCTGCCCTGTCTCATCCCCGGAGCAGGGTGCTGTAGGGTCTCGGGTGGTGCAGAAAGAGTCTCCCCCAGACCAACTCAGAATCTCTCTTTATTATTTAAATCCATTATGTACAACGACCAAAAATAAAAAAACGCTCTTAAATTCTCTGCGATATGAAAACTACAAGCTCTGTACATCGACTGCCGTGAGTGCAAGAGTGGAGGATCATGGTCTTTGGTGGCTACACTTGTGCCCGCGCACGGCCGGCACCCCCAGCCCCTCCAGCCTCCACCGGGGTGAGCACTGGGCCACGAGGTGACACGGCGCAGGGCAGGGGCGACGGTGACAGGAGCACAGGGTGGCTCTGACTCCCGACGCGGGGCCTGTGGCGTGGGCAGGGTGCACCAGAGGCGCGGCCAGCGGGAGCTCGGTGCTGTCCGGGCCAGGCCGCGCGCTCTGCGGGGCACTGGGATGACCGCTAAGACATCTACAGCACGCGGTGCGAACACAACCCGGCTACGTGGGACACTGCAGACCCCTGCCCGAGGGGCTGCTGGGGAGACACCGACCATGGGGATGGAGCGGGACGTAGGGATGGGCGGGGGAGTTGAAATCCTTGGAAAAAAAGGCAGTGCAGGACATCCCCTCTGGCAGGCACTGCCGGGATTCCTGGTGGGCTGCTGCACCCCGCAGGCTGGGCTCCCGGAGCAGCCCTGCGCTCCGGACTGCTCTCGACGTCCCGAAACACGAGAACGGAGAACGGAACACCTCACTCCAGTAAGCACCGCGGGGAACAAGAGCCCGCCCGTTGCGCTGCGGGTCCGACGGGCCCCGCTCTCAGCGACAGCCGAGCCCCACAGCACGAAGACAAGCCATGGTTCCTGACTCCAGGAGAGGGGAGCAGCTCGCGCAGCGTGGCGGGGTCTGAGGGGACACTATTCTAACCAGGACTGAACACGGTTGGCCCAAAGCGACACTGTAAGCAGAGCTCGGCTGCTCGGCAGAGCCACGACTCGCACACACATTGCACACTACTGTCTCCGGAGGGGGAAAGTGGGGCATCTGTGGGGACCCCGGGTCCCTATTCGGGGTGGGGTGACCCCACAGCCCCACACGTCACCTAGGCGCTGCCCGGGATTGGCATCTCTGTGACAGCCTTTACTCCCGTGGCACTGGTGACTATCATCTCCAGGCAACCTGGAAACAGGACTGCAGCGCAGGGCAGGGGAGCAGAGCCCGGACTGAGCATCCTCCTGGAGCCACAGGCAGTGGGATACACCCAGCTGACCCGCTGAGCATCCCCCTGGAGCCACAGAAGGGTCCTCCCAGATGACCTTCTGGACATCATCTTGGAGCCACAGAGGGGTCCCCTTGGACTGACCCTCTGACCATCCTCCTGGAGCTGCAGGCAGAGGAATCTCCCCAGGCTGCCCCCATGCCAGGTGGGGGTCAGCCACAGTGCCCGGGTGTGGGGCAGGGTTCTGCCCAGCAGCGCATCCCAACCTCACGGGACTCAGCACCTCTGAGGCAAAACTCTCACACAAGCCAGGGAGAGGGACCGGGGCCCTGCTCAGTAGAGACCCCTCTGCCGCCCCCAGCTTTGCCCCCTGCACCCTTCACCAGGGGAGCCCTGCCCGGGACCCCCAGGTCCTGGCACCTGCACCCAGGCACCCACCGGAGCCTCGGGACAGGGGGACCTGGCCCCTGCTGACTCTGGATCCCCGCACTCTGCCTGCCCGGGGAGCCCCTGCCATGGGCTCCAGGCTTGTCCCTCCACCCGGGCAGTGGACCCAGGGGTCTGCCTCTCCCTCCTCACCCAAAAGGCTAAGGTGCTGGGCAGAGCAGTCTGGGGATCGAGGTGGGAGTGGGGCAGACCCTGCTGTGACAGAGGACAAGCAAGAGGAGCTGCCAGCACCAGCCTGGCCCCGAGGACAGGCTGTGGGACAGAGAGTGGGAGGCCCGGTCCTCAAGGGCAGTTGTGGGGAGATGAGCTCCCCAGAGAGGCCAGAGTTTGGGCAAGGGCTCTGACCTGTCCTGTGTCTCCGGGAGGAGGGCAGAGCTCACAGATGGTGATGAGCAAGGAGGGGATAGCCCGGGCAGAGTGACCCCCTAGGGGCAGTCAGCAGAGCCCCCTCCTCATCCAGCTGGGCCAGCTCTGGGGCTGCCCCATGTGCCCATCCCTGCCGTGCCCCCGTGCCTGAAACAGCCCCTCCATGGCCCCGGGTGCTGCCTCTCACCTCATTTTCCCTCCGGTGCGGCAGGGCTGGTGCTCTGCTTCTCCAGCCTCCTCTGCCGCCGGGGTGCCCGGGTCCCTCCCGCCTGTGTGGGTGCCGCCAGGACTCACATGTTGGACGAGAGTTTGGGCTTCCCCGTTTCCACCTCGGGGCTGAAGGCCACGGAGCCCTTGCGGGAGGGAGCTGCTGCCTGCCTGGATGCGGAGCCCGGGGACTGGGGAGTGGACGCTCCCGCCGTGGAGCGCCCGGGCTGAGCCAGCGATCCTGAAGGCATCTGCTGCGAGTGCGTGGGCTGGCCTGGGATCCCCGGACTCGGCTTGGCGAGGAGTCCGGCTACCGAGGGCGAGGACCTGCGGGCCAGGTTCCCTGCAGATTTCCTGCCCTGCTTCAAGGAGCTCCCTTCGGCTTGCTGGGCCACTTTATTGGGAAGGGAGGGCTGGGAGGCAGAGAGGAGCCGGACATCCTGGGTGAGACGCCCCACTGGCAAGCCCTGGATGCTCCTGTGCTTCACCAGCTGCTGGGGCTGCATCAGGAGGGAGATGTGGGAGCCGGTGGCTCGGGACAGGCTGTAGTGGAGCGTTCTCCCCGGCGGCAGCGCCTGCTCGGAGCTGGGGGACGCAGCGCCCGCTGCTTGCTGCAGCAGCGAGGTGGAGACCGAAGCGCCGCGGGACCGGGAGAGCTGGGGCTGGGGGCCAGCCGGGGGCTGCTTGGCCCCCGCTGGCATCTCCCCTCTGTGCGCCGCTCTCGGCAGGGGCTGCGCCCCGGGGCTGGGTCTCTGGCCCCCGCTCTCCAGCGGCGCCTGGGACTGGACCATGGGGGAGGAAGGCGAGCCGGCAGCGGGCGTCTGGAGGTGGGACTGCGCCCCGGACGGGGAGCTCACAGAGGAGGGTCGGGAGCCCCCCAGGCTGGGCTGGGAGCGGCGCACCGGCTTGGTGAGCAGGGTGGCCTCGGGCGAGAGCGGGCTGGAGATGGAGGAGGGTGGCAGGAAGATGTGGGCCTGCAGGCTGTGTTGGTGGGTCAGGGCGATGGCTACGTTGGTGGTGGCGGCGGCTGTCTGCAGGGGTGCGTGCACCAGCGGCTCCCAGATAACCGGCTTCCCGCTCAGCTCCCGGCCCATCGCCATCTGCTGCAGGTCCTGGATGTTGTGGGCCATGTCCTGGTCGTGTTTCACGATCTGCTGGATCATCTCGTTGTTCAGGGGCCCTGAGCTGTGCTCGGCTCTCTTGCGGAGCAAGATGGAGTTCTTCTTCCCTAGTGGGGGGGAGACAGGAGTGTCACCAACCCTGGGAGTGTGGACTCCTGGGGACAGTGTGAAGGGTGGGGTGGCAGCGGGGAAGGGACAATAAAACCTCATCAGTGTGCCGGGGGAAGCAAGACCCTGGGAAGGGTCCAGACTGGGACAGAGGAAGCAGCAGGGACAAAAGGGGGGAGTCCTGACTACAAAGGGTCCAGCCTGGGGGCTGGGGTCCTGCTCGTCCTCCACAGGCAAGGAAGGGCGAGGACAAGCAGCTGGTCATAGCCAGGCAGTGTGAGCGCAGTGTAGTGCAGTGACAATTTCCCAGGGAAGCCTGTCCTGTGTCACTGCCTGGATCTTGCTGGGAAGGAGAGAGAGGGCAGGCTCCTTCCCTGTGCTCCCCATCATCCTCATTGCTGGGCACCCGTGGGGTTGGGGCTCTGTGATCCACAGGGTCCATGACACCATCACCCGTGGGGCTGGGAGTCTGTGGGCACTGGGAGTGGGAGCAGAGGTGGTTGTGCTGGGCCCAGGGGATCACTCCTCACCTATGCGGTCCAGCCGGTCCATGGCCACCGTCTCGAAGGCCCTGCGCATCATGGGGTACTCCTCCAGCACCTCATTGAAGTTATCCACGGACAGTGAGTAGAGGCGGCAGTAGGTGTCGGCTCGCACGCTGGCCGTGCGCCTGCCCCGCGTTAGCAGGCAGATCTCTGCAGGGACACAGGGCTGGGGGTCAGGGTGACACCACCATCCATCCCCCTCCCAGCAGCTGGAGCAGGAGCAGGACTGTCCAGCACCCCAAAACCCTGCACAGAGCACGGCTCCGAGGGAGGTACAGACTCCGGAGCCTGCACAGCCATGGCTGTCTGCTCCACCAGGCACAGCGTTTTCCTCCCTCTCCAGGCCATGAAGACACCCCCAGGCATGGCTGCTGCGGTGGCCTGGCCTATTTCCCTCGCAGAGCTGTGCCTGTATCCTATAAACCACCTCAGACGTTCTGCTCTAAACTCCCTGGCCAGCAGTGGGGTGGTGGATGTTCTGTCCGCCCCAGCCAGCCAGAACTGGGGTGAAGTGGATGCCAAGCTTTTGGCACTAGGCAAAAGCAGATGGGCAGGCAGAAATATTAGGGCTGTCCCAGCTTCTGCCCCCAGGCAGCTCTTGTCCCCTGCTCTGCTCTCCAGATCCCCCAGCCCAGTCTCACCCCCAAAGTAGGAGCCATCAGACAGCTTTGTCTCCTTGTTGCCCTTGGTGAGGATGCTGACCACCCCGTGCTGGATGAAGTACATCTTCTTGCCCACGGTGCCCTCACGGATGATGAAGTCCCCGGGCTGGAACACCTCAAAGCGCAGCTTGGTCAGCATGGCTGTCACAAAGTTGGGGTCCGCGTTGGCAAACAGGGGCATGTTGGCCACCAGGTTGCGGCAGTTGAAGTTGATGATCTCCTGTGGGGTGAGGAGCAGGTCAGTGGGGATGTCACCAAGCCTGGCCCCTGTAAGCACCAGCCCCTCTTCCCCAGATCACCCCACTGGAGTGCTGCCCACCTCTTTGAGTGGCTCGCTGAGCTCCCCCAGGATGTTCTCCTCATCAAACATCTTGCCCTGGTAGCGGTGCTCATAGTACTCGTGGATCCGCTGGCGCGTGTCCCCGGGCAGTTTGTGGAATGACATGTACTGCTCCACTTGCTTGTACTGTGGGGACAAGGGGAGTCACACAGGGCTGATCTGGGACCACCTGCACAGCCTGACAACGTGTCCCCTCTCCTCAGTGATACAGACACTCCTGCTCCACGGCCCTGTCCCAAAGGCCACCTCTGAGGTAGAGGACACGACCCCCGTGCACTCGGGATGCAGGTGGACCGAGGGTAGAGGGCAGGATGGGGCCAGACCATGCAAAAGTGACTCCCAATGTGGAGACCAACATGGTCTCTCTCTCCATGGGCAGTCAGAGCTCCACCTGCAACACCCCTAGGGACAATGGCAGGGGCAGAGATCCCAATCTCTGGAATCAGTAGGACACAGTAGCTGCAGTGAGCTGGTTCTGGAACTGGAGCTGCTCGCGCCAGGACTCTTCCCTCAGTACCCAGGCCCTCTCTCCCTCATCCCACTGACCTTCTCCTGGTACTGGCGCCGAGATGAGTCCAGTGACTGGATGAGAGCGGTGGCATGGCCGATGAACATGGCGTAGCAGGTGGCCCCCACGATCATGCTGAGCATGGTGAGCCAGACGTCGGTCATGCCCTCAGGTGCCTGCTGGCCGTAGCCGATGCAGAGCATGTGGCTCATGGCCTTGAACAGGGCGTGCGAGTACTGCTTCCCCCACGAGTCGTTCTGTAGATGAGGGACAGTGGCACTGAGGGGCTGTTGGAAGGTGCTGTGGGGCTGAACCCCCCCAGCCCCACCTCCCCAAGCTGGGGAGTCCAGAGCCCGAGCGAGAGCAAGGTTCCTCCAAGGCCAAAGGGACGAGCTCTCCTCCAGGATGAGGCACTGGGACTGTGTGAAGCCCCTGAGCAGGCTACTCTTGTGAGGAGGCAGGAGCCCCAGTGTCCTGTTCCCTCCCTGAGGGATTCCCTGACTCCAGCAAGGTTGGCTGAGATGGGAAGGTGATGCAGAGATTCCCTCTTCCCCATCTCACTGCTGTGACCGGTGAGACACTGTTCAGTGGCACATGGCTCCCAGCAGCCCCAGCCTTAGGGTAGGAGACAGGTAACCAAACCCTTTCCCTGCCATGGCAGATCCCGACTGGAATCGCCCCTGTCTGGGCACTCACCACCATGTGGTTCTTGGAGACCCAGCAGTCCTCAGGGAAGTCCTGCAGCATGGGCACCAGGAACTGCAGGCAGCCGTCCCAGTGGCACAGCAGCAGCATCATCCCGATGAGGTTGAAGATCCTCACCACGGCACTGGCCAGGTCATACGTCATGTGGAAAATCTGGGGAACAGGCAGGAGTGGAGCTGCAGAGAAACTCTCCTCCTAGAACAGCCCTAGGAGCCCTCTGCCCTCCAGACCGTTGTACCCTGTAGCTGGGGACCCCTAGGACCCTGACCACGGAACCCCCAAGGGTTCTCACCTCCTCCCACTGATGGATGTAGCGGATGAGGCGTGAGAGGCGCAGCAGGCGCAGCAGGCTGAGGATTTTGGTGAAGCGCACGATGCGCAAGGCCCGGGCTGTCTTGTAGACATCAGAATCCACCTGGGTCTCCAGGTCGACGATGAGGAAGATGTAGTCAACAGGGATGGAGGAAATGAAGTCGACCAGGAACCAGCTCTTCAAGTACTTCATTTTGATGGTGTGAGGGTCAAGGATGATCTCCGTGTTGTCCTCCACCACAATGCCTGTCCGGAAGTTCAGCACCAGGTCAGCCAAGAAGAAAGTGTCTGAAAGCACGTTGAAAACGATCCAGGGAGGGGTGTTCTCATCCTTGAAGAAGGTGATGCCCACGGGCAGGATGATCAAATTCCCCACCATCAGGAGCAGCATGATGAGGTCCCAGTAAAACCTGCAGGGTGGGAATGCAGGGGATGGGGCGGGACAGGCAGGAGTGGGGAGAAGCAGGACACGGGCAGTTAGACAGCAAACCCAGGATCAAAGTTAGAGTCTGACAGAGCACGGAGAGGAGGTGCTGAGGGGACACACACACGTGCCTGCCTACACACATGACTAACACCCTGCTGCTTGACTGGGACAGATACGAGCAGACGTGTGTGGAGAGGAACAATTCAGCACCGGGCCAGGGGTCTGGGGGTGCAAACACCACCCTGTGTGGGAATAGGGGGCTGTAGGAGCCTCTCCTTCCTCTCCTCATGGCAAGGCAATGCATGCACACCTATGCCCCCACCCCAAAGCTGACATGTGCCCCACTGAGAACTCAGAGAGGACGTGGGCCTTGCTCCCTTGGAGCTCCCTGTCATCTGCTGTCTCCCTGCCACCACCCGAGTTGGCTTAGTAGGATTTGGGATAAGCTTTGCTGGTTATGCAAACCAAGTGCCAAGCTCCTGGAGCAGCCGAGGAGGATCAGGGACTCTTGTGGTGAGGGAGGCAGCAACCAAGCAAGGATAGACAATGTCGACACCAGGGGAGGGTGGGAAGAATGTCTAAGCCTAAAGGAGCTGCCAGCATGCACAGGGCAGGAGCTGCACAGTCCTGGTCCTGCAGCACCCTTTATCTGCCTCCTTTTGCTCAGAGTGGACAAGCTCAGAGACTTTGGAGGGAAAGGCAAGACACACTGGGAGCAGCAGGTTATGTCAGGACACCCTGCAGCCCTGTTCACATGCAAATGCCACTGGGATGTTTTCATTCTTCACACAGACATGTAACGCCTTCCTCCACCAGGCTCGTGACTCCTGGGATCCCCCGTCAGAACCTTCATGGGCCCTTGGGAAAGCAAGTCCAGCTCCCACCTTCAGGTGTCCCCAGGCATCCCCTGTCAGTCCCAGCCCTGGTCATGGGTGTAGACTCAAACCTCCAAAGGTGATTTCAGGGCAAGTCTTAGCGCCCAGTGGATCCAAACCAGCCTTTATTGGTGACTGAAGCCTGCGGGTATTTCCCACCCCCCACCCATGGCGAGACACAGGCACTGGGCTCTCTGCAGGTGAGGGGAAGGGAGGTGAAGTTGTGGTGCTGTGAGATGCTTCTTCAGAGACAGAGCACCAGAGCCTGAGGGGGCAGGAGGGAGGAATCCTCTCCTCGAGGAGCCACCCCAAGGTCAGCAGTGACGCCAGGTCCAGAAACAACCCGGGGCTGGGAGCTACTGCAGGGTCAGGAGGCACCCTAGGGCTGAAAATCACACCACAATCAGGAGCCCCTCAGGGTTAGGAACCTCTCACAAATTAACACCTTCTTGCTGGTGGCCAGGGTTTGCTGGGGCAGGTGAGGAGAGGCAGCCAAGGCAGAAGGGGCCTGACCTGGCCGAGGAATTGCCTCCTGCACCTCCGTGCTGTGCCCTGAGGAACGCTGTGTACTGAGCAGGGAAACTGCCCATCCCTGTAGCTGCCCAAGCCTGCCTGGAGCTCCAATTCAGATTTAGGCTTAAGCTCTTTAGTTCAGGCCTTGTCCTTCACTCTGTGTCAGACTGAACTCTCGGGGCCCTGATCTCCAAGGCCTTTATGTATTCCCATAACGTGATAAACACTGGAGTAATCCCCCTGTCTGTCCACCTGCCAGCTCCGTTGATGGCACTGGTTGCACAAGCTGCTCCTGCCAAGCTCAAGGCTCACAAACTTTGAGATGGTTTCCCTGGGAAAAGGGCCCTCAGGGCTAGCAGCCCAGGGTGTTGTGCTGGGGTGGTGCAAGAGAGTGGGTGGGTGGTCAGGGCCCAGTGGGATGGGGAGATGGCTACAGGTGTTGGGGATCCACGCTGGTTGCTAGCCCCATTCCGGGGTGCTTCCCAGGCCAGGGACATCATCCGTGTCACAGCTTGCTGCAGGAGATGACTGCCTGGCAGCTTCATTCCCCGTGGAGAAAGCCCACCCTATATGACTCAACATCCCCGTGACACCCAGTTCCTCCCACATCATCCATCCCCGAGCTCCCGCTGTGATCCCGGTGACATCGAGAGCCAGGCCCGGCTCCTCGCTGGGTGACCAGCCCTGCTCCAGTCGTGGGGAGCTGCATCCCAGGGGGATGGAGGCTCCTCACCGAATTAAAAACAGCATCGAGAAGGGCGGGGGGAGCTATAAGGGCAGGCAAAGCCCGGCAGCCCCTGCCTCCGCCTCTGCACGCCCGGGGCCGGGTCAGCGGAGCTCCCGGGCTTGGCGGAGCCGGGCTGCCCGCGGGCACCGGCAGCCCCGAAGGCCAGGGGAGGCTGCTGTGGGACAGTTTCCCATGCGAGCGGGATAACCCCAGACGGGAAGGGGCTGGGGCAGTGCGGCCCCGGGCTTCGGCGGTGGGCAGCCGCCTCCCTGGGCCGGTAAGGAGCCCCGGGGCCCGGCACTTGTTGCCCCAACGGTGTCGGGCGGCGGAGCCGCTCTCAGCACCACGGACAGCGGCGGCGGGCATCGAGTCGCGCGGCGAAGCCGGAGAGGGGACAAGTGCCGGGATGGGAGTCGGTACCGGTGCCGGGGCGGGGGTCGCGGGGCCTGGGTCCCACCTGAAGTCGCTGTAGGGATGGATGATCCAGGTGCCCGCCGACTTCACCCGTTGCCGCTCGATCTCCACGGCCCGGTGGCTGCCGAACATGCGCAGCGAGAACTTGTTCACGGCGGGCTGCAGCATCGCCCCGAGCTGCCGCTGCACGAACGTG
>VZRN01002245.1:228792-244700 GCA_013397935.1 Dasyornis broadbenti
AGAGGGTGGGCGTGGTTCGTGGGTATAACACGCCCCCTTCGGTATGGCCACGCCCCTCACCCAGCCCCGCCACCGCCAGAAGAACTGGAGAGTGGCGTGTCTTCGGGGAGAGATGGGCGGATCTACCCTCGATAGACCCCGCCCCTTATTGCTAACCCCGCCCCATCGCCCACAGAGTGCCAGGAAGGGCGTGGTTTGGGGGCTGTGGGCGTGGCTAATAGCCATAGTCTCCGCCCATCTAGTCCAACCCTCCCCAGGGGGCGGGCCCTGGACAGGGCCCTGTGAGACGGTGAGAGGGGCCTATGCTGAAAGCCCCGCCCATGCATCTAACCCCGCCCCTCGGTACCGGCGCACCGCCCTCAAAAGGGCGGGGTGTGGTTTCGGGGATGAAGTAGGCGGGGCGATCTGTCCTCGCTCCGCCCCTCAGAGCTAACCCCGCCCCCCGGCCGCGCCCCGTGGAGCCGATGGGGCAATGACGGAAAGGGGCGTGGCTGAAAGAGGGAGCTGGGCGGGACAAGTCGCTCTCAGCCACGCCCGTCGGCCGAACCCGTCCCCTCTGCCCCGCCCAGTGTTACGCAGCTCCACGCTCCTACGTGCATGCCTACGTGCGTGCGTACGTGCGCGCGTACGTACATGCGCGGCCCCGCGGGCTGGCAGGACCCGGATCGGCGGCGGCGGCGGCGGCGGGAGCTGGAGCGGGGCCCCGGGGCCCACGGCCGCCATCACGGATTTCCTGTGGGACAAGCGCACCGGGCTGGCTGCGAGGACGGTGCGGCGCGGGGCAGGGTGGGGCGGGTAGGCCTCGGCCAGTGAGGGCGGCGCGGGGCGGGCCCGGCCTGTGGGTCTCGACGGGGCCTCGGTGGGAATCGGCGGCCTGAGTATTGCCGCGGGGGCGGCGGGGCCGGATGGCCCGGGGAGGTCGGGTCTGGGCCTAACCGCCGAGGCCGCCCCGCCCTCGGCCCATCTCTCCCGGTGTCCCGGTGCTTCCGGCCCTGCACGGCGGAGGCCCCGCCTTACGCGGCCGCCATCACCTTCCCCAAACCGGTTCCAGTCCCGCTGCGGAACACCCCAGTGCTCGTTCCACGGGCACCGGGCTTGGCGGGCCGCCAGCACCGCCTTTCGCCCTCCTTTCAATCAGTGTTTGGATACGGTGAGGTTCGGGGGCAACCCAGGGCAGAGCCCCCCATGCACGGGGTACCGAGCCCGTGCCCCCGGGTCATCTCATCGCCGGGGCCGGTTCGGCCTGTCCGAGCCCTGCCGATGATGTCAGCTCTGGGCGGGGACGGGGAGGCAGCCGGGGGCATTTTGGATGGGGGAAATCGCCGCGGGAGCCCTTTGGGCAAAGGGATCTCCGGCTTCTATTCCGCCCTGGCACAGATTGCCTAAAGAAGCTGTGGCTGCCCGTCCCTGGGGTGTTTAAAGCCAGGTTGGACGGGGCTTGGATCAACCTGGGCTGGTGGAAGGTGTCCCTGCACATGGCAGGGGGTGGAACTGAGCTTTAAGGTCCCTCCCAGCCCTTAACATTCCACGGGTTTATGATTCGTCCTTGGAACGAAAATACGTTTGGGGAATGTCTGAGAACTGTGGAGCAAGGCTTGGCAGGGTCTGAGGGGCTGCACCCAATGTGCCATCTCACCTGTCTGTCTCCTTGGTTCGAGCCTCTCACGTTCCTCCAAAGCAGCAGAGCTGAGGGTCTGCAGGGCTCCGTTAATGTGCATTGGGAAGGGTGGGTTTGCTCCTGGGCAGTTCCCTGTGGGCAAAGGGATGTGTATCACAAATCTGCTGAGTTGGAAGGGATCCACAGAGATCATTAAGTCCCACCTCTGGCCCTGCACAGGACACCACAACAGTTCCACCCTGTGCCTGAGAGTGTTGTCCAAATGTTCATTGAGCTCTGGCAGCCTTGGGGCCTGTCTGTTCCCTGGGCATTCTGTTCAGTGCCCAAGCACCCTCTGGGGGAAGAATTTTTCTGATATCCAACCTAAACCTCCCCCGAGACATCTCTAGCCATCGCCTCAGGTGCTCTCACTGGTCACACAGAGCAGAGATCGGAGTTGTCCCTCTACTGCCCCTACTGTGGAAGCTGTAGTCCCCTGAGATCTGCCCTCAGTCTTTTCCAGCTGAACAGACCAAGTACCCCCAGGTGCTCCTCGTGTGGGGTCTCCAGACTGTCCCCCACCCTTGTGTCCCTTCCAAGTGTAGATGTTGCTTGCTTAGCAGCAAATCTGAGGCTTCTCTTGGGGACCTGCTCTCTGGGTGTTTCCATTACTGGTGCACAGGGACTTTGGTGATATCCAGGGCTTTGTTTCACCTTCCCTCAGTTCTCCTTGGTGCTGCTTCCCTCCTTCCTGGGGAGCTTAAAGAATGAAAGTGTAAAAGCTGTTCCTGGAGCTGTGGGCAGTAGAGATGGGTGTGAAGAAGGGACATTAACCTGGGAAAGAGAACCACAGGGCGAGCACAGCCCCTGTGGGTGGTCTCATCCTGTCCTGTGGGGCTCTGGGACCTCTCAGAGGTTTCTCCCTTCTCTCTCAGAACCCTCTGCACACTCGAACACATCCTGTTGGCCTCCCTGCTCTGACCCGCTTCCTGTCCCATGCAGCTGCTCACGCAGCCTCTGTCCCCACGGATGCCTCCCAGGGTCCCTGCTGTCCCCACGGGTGCCTTACAGGGTCCCTACTGTCCCCGCAGATGCCGCACTCCCGAAGGTACCGCTCGTCAGAGCGCAGCAGCCGCGGCAGTTACCATGAGCGCTACCGGAGTCGCAAGCACAAGCGACGGCGGACGCGGTCGCGGTCAAGCAGCAGCGAGCGGGACCGGCGGCACCGGCGGGAGGATAGCTACCATGTCCGATCCCGGAGGTGAGTGGGGCTCAGACCTGCGCTGTGGCACAGAATCACAGAGGTGTGGGGTTGGGAGGGAGCTCTGGGGTCACCCAGAGGAGGTGACACAGGGACATGTCCAGGTGGGTTTGGGATGTCTCCAGAGAGGGAGACTCCAAGTTCACCCTGGGCAGCTGTTCCAGTGCTCTGCAGCCATCCATGGAAAGAACTTCTCCCTTCTGTTGAATTTAGTGTGTTTTAGTTTATGGCCACTGCTGCCCATCCTGTCGCTGGGCACCACTGAACAGAGTCTGGCACCATCCTGACACCTGCCTTGGCGATATTAATATGCAATGATGAGATTCCTCTCAGTCTTCTCTTTTCCAGACTAACCAGGCCCAGCTCCCATAGGCTCTGCTCATTAAGAGAGATGCTCCAGTCCCTTAATCATGGCCTAGTCAGCTGTGCTCACTCAAGTCCTGTGTGACCTGAGCCTGCTCTGAGCTGTCACAGCCTGGGCAGTGCTTGTCACTGAACCCCTTTGTTCCCCTCTCAGGGAAGCTTCCCCGTCCCACCACTCAGGAGCCCCTCTGGCAGTCCCACTCCACCACCTGAGCTGGGACTGAGGCCCCTTCACAGTGGCAGCTCCAGTGACCCAATGGGTGCCCTGTTTGACTCCCTGCACACCCCACACTCCCAGTCAGACCAGTTTCCTCACTGGCTCAGCCCAGGTTTCCCACAGCAGAGTCTCAGACATCTCAATCCTTAAAATAATTTAATCTTGATGCAATAACTAACAGCTTGAGCTGGTGCCTCTGAGGGGGACCCTGAACAAAGGATCCCCTGAGCAAAAGCTTCACAGTCTCAGCGCAGGAAGATCTGGGGTTCTCAGCTCTGAATGTCCCTGAGTGTCCCTCTCCTGGTTGGGACACAGCTCCCTGTCCCCCTTGTTGTGCAAAGGGTTGGCAGTTCATGGCCTCTTGCCTTGGGCTTCCACGCCTCAGCTCCCACTGCCACTGCCCCTGGAGCTGCCACCACTGTGTCCCCTCGACTGTGTTTCTGTGAGACACCTGGAGCACTGCAAAGTTTTGGTGTTCCCAACACAAGAAGGACATGGAACTGTTGGAACAAGTCCAGAGGAGGCCAGGAAGTTGTTAAGAGGACTGGAATACCTTCCCTGTGCAGATAGGCTGAGAGAGTTGGGGCTGGGAGAGTTCTCCAGCCTGGGGAAGAGAAGATTGTGTGAAGACCTCACAGCACCTTCCAGTAATTGAAGGAAGCTGGAGAGGGACCCTCCATGAGGAACTGTAGCGATAGGGCAAGGAATAAAGGTACAAATTGAAAAAGGGGAAATTTAGGTTAGACATTAGGAAGGAATTCTTCCCTGTGAGGATGGTGAGACGCTGGCACAGGCTGGATGTGGATGCTCCAACTCTGTCAGTGTTCAAGGCCAGCTTGGACAAGGTGATCTGGTCTAGTGGGAGATGATGATCTCTAAGTCCACTCCAACCCCTCAACGTTCCCCTCCACATCCCCCTGCCCAGTTACGACGACCACTCTGCAGACCGGAGGGCCTACGACCGGCGTTACTGTGACAGCTACCGGCGCAATGACTACAGCCGCGAGCGTGGGGATGCCTACTACGAGCCCGAGTACCGACATTCCTACGAGTACCGGCGCTCCCGGGACCGCGAGGGCAGCTACCGGAGCTGCAAAAGCAGCCGGCGTAAGCACAGGCGGAGGCGGCGCCGCAGCCGGTCCTTTAGCCGCTCCTCATCGGTGAGTATCCTGCTGTGCTGCGCCTGCCCTGTAACCTTTCTCTCCCAGGTGCCGAGCTGGGTAAGTAGAAAACTCACTTTCTAACGCTCTCTCGGACTCGTCTTGAACTGTGTGTTAGAGAGCTTTTGGTGCAGAGTGTTTCTGCCCGTGTCCCTCTGCGCCGCGGCCGGCGCTGCCCTGTGCCAGCTGGGTACAGGTGGCTCAGACCCTCTCTCAGCGTTGCCTGCTCAGGTGGGAGGACAGGACTGCCCCGCGAGGCTGGCGGGTCCCAGGGGTGGCGCTGCAGCTCCTCCCGTGCGGTGATGCTCACGGAGAGCTGTGTAGGAGCCCCAGCCAGGGAGGATTTGTGCGAGGCTCGAACAGCCAGCGCTCAGCTGGTCCCAGTCCCAGAGAGCCTGTGACAGGCAGCTTGTCCCCCAGTTTGGGCTGTGGCAGGAAGCCCCTGGCTTTGAGGATTAGAACCAGGAGCAGGATCCTCCTGGGTGGGCCCAGCTGACGTGGAGTGTCATGCGAGGGGCGTTGCGGAGGAGCAGAGCTTTTGGACCACTCAGCTCAGGTGGAGGCAGAACCATCCCAGGCTCTTCCTGACAGCGTCCCTGGCTTTCTCTTCTTGTCTGTTCTGCTGTTCACCTTCCACTTCTGTTAGACCTCAGACACGTTCTCTGCTCTGCGTATGGAGCTCTCAGTGTTGTCTGGTCTGTTCTGGCACTGTGTCCAGGGAGGGGATTGGGGGCTGGATTTAGGTCCCAAGTCTGCTGGCTGTTTGCTCCCAGGTGTGGGGATATTTAGCTGAAGAACCGAAGGCAGGAATTTTCTCTTCTCTGGCGTAAACCTCTTATCTGCCTCATCCCAGGCTGTCCCTGTTCCCTGTTGGACTCTGCTTCTCTTCTGGAAGTTAGTTCTTCCAGGATCAGCTTCTTTGGGGGAGGGCCTAGGAAGAATTGTCCATCTTTCCCCATGCAGTCACTGCAAACTCTCAGTTTTTGATGGATCATTGTGTCTAGAGCTGCTTCTGAAATCTCAGAATTCATCTTTTCCTGAGTGTCGGGGCTGGGGGAAGCTGTGTGGGCGGTTATTAGAGTGGGATGGGGGTGCCTGTGAGGGCAGCCTGGGCTTGTGCAGGACTTCCCAGCACCTGCCTCCTGCTGCCCTTGCTCTGCGGCAGCCCCTCCCTGTGGCCTCTGGCCCTTGGCATGCTCAGGCAGTCCCCAGGACCCAAAGGCTGGTGCTGTTCCTCTCTGAGCCCCCATGGCAGTAAGAGCAGCTGGCCCCTTCCATGCTCCTCAGCTCCCTCACTCCGACAGCTCTGCTCTCACACTGGTTCGGGTTGGGGCTGTTTGTAGGTTCTTTTTTTTCTTATTTTTTTCTTTTTTTTTTCCTTTTTTTTTTTTTTTTTGCTACAACGAAAAGCAAACTGTTTTTTTCTTTTCTGAGCTAGTGTGTTGTATCTTGACATGTTCCCTTGCAATATCCCTATCGTTATATATTCCTCTGTGCCGTATGAATTGGCTGGGAATCTCCTCCTGCAACCCCTCCTCAAACAACCATGTGAATTTCCAAACCAACCAATGCGTGACGCTGGCTGCTGCGCTGGTTTGAAAATCTGATTGGTGAATGATGAATTCCCTGTCTGCCTGGGCCAGCAGCGGAGTCGACAGAGCAGCAGAAGGGCCAAGAGTGTGGAGGACGACGACGAGGGGCATCTGATCTATCGCGTCGGCGACTGGCTACAAGAAAGATGTACAGCCAAATCGTAACATAATTTAGCTCTCTAGTTAAGCTCCCATCGCAGTCGCAGATCTGTCTTATCTTTCTGTTTCATTTTATTTTCATTGTTTATTAAAGAGAAACCCTCTCCTTTTCCTTCCCCTTTTGTTAAAGCTACGTTTATATTGTGTATTGTTACTGAAGTGCCAGGGATTTAGGGCAGCTGCCTTGTGCAGCCGGTGTCAGCCTTCCGCTGCTCCGGTCTCCTCCAGCTGTGTGCAGGTTAGGTGTTGCAATGCATTCTCCTCTGCCCTGTGTATCGCTGCAGCCAGGTCCTGCTCCCTCTCTCAGCTCCTTCCCTTTCCTTCTCTCCCTCCCAGATGAGATTATCAGCACCTTGGGTGAAGGCACATTCGGCAGAGTGGTGCAGTGCATGGATCACCGGAGGTATGTGGGAAAAGGAGAGACCACAGCTGGCAATGGAGCCTTTTGGGCATAATGTGGGAGCCTGGGGGTGAAAATCAGTCTCTTGGTTTCCAGTATCCTCTGCTGCTTTGGGCACTTGCTCTCTTGGGTCACCCATGTGCTGGGGGAAGCTTCAGTGCTGTTTTGTAGGGAGGGAGGTGGCACAGCTTTGGTGGACACCCCTTAATAAACTGCTTGAGCAAGGGTGGGGAGGCTGGTCAGAAGGTTCCTTTCACAGGGTAGAGCCCTTCTGGCTCCCTCAGGGCTCACCTTGTTCATTCTTCTGTTTCTCCCCCAGGGGTGGTGCACGTGTTGCTCTGAAAATCATTAAAAACGTAGAGAAATACAAAGAGGCTGCTCGACTGGAAATCAACGTGCTGGAGAAAATCAACGAGAAGGATCCTGAGAACACGAAGTGAGTGTGCTCTTGGTGTTCAGCAGGAAGGGCCAGTTTCAGGGCTGAGCTGGAAGAGGTGCTTGGTGTTTTGTGGTTGACTGTGACCATTGGTTTTGGAGGCATCTTGGCTTGCTGTGGGATAGGGACTGAGCAGGAAAAGGAGGAGCCCGGTGCAGGGGTGACGTAGCTGAGCGGTGCCTGCAGAGCTGTTCCCAACTGGAATGTTTCTGTCAGTCTCTGTGTCAGGATGTTTGACTGGTTTGATTACCACGGCCACATGTGCATCTCCTTCGAGCTGCTGGGGCTCAGCACCTTCGATTTCCTGAAGGATAACAACTACCTGCCTTACCCCATCCACCAAGTACGGCACATGGCCTTCCAGGTGTGCCAGGCTGTGAAGTGTAAGTGTTCCTGCTGCTCTCCTCCTGCATTGGGCTGACCTGGGGGGCTGAGCAGGTTGCAGTTCTTCAACTGGTGGCCCAGAGCAACAAATCTGTGCTGTGGTTCTGAGCCTGAGCCTTCCTGCCCCTCTGGGAATGAATCCTCTTCATTTTCTGATGCTTGTGGGCTGGCAGTAGCTCAGAGCACTCCAGCATCCACCCCCCTGCACCTTCTGGTGATCAATACAATAAATCTTTTGTGTCTTTTGTGTCTTTTGTGCTTCTGCTGAAGCATTGTGGCCTGGGCTTTGCCTGGCTGTTCACACCCAAGTTAAAATGTGGGCTAAACTGGTGCCAAAATGATCAAACTGAACCAGTGATGGCTTTTTGGGGGGTGCAACCTTGCTTTGATTCTGTTCCCTCACCCTGACTCTCTTTGCTCCCTCAGTTCTGCACGACAATAAACTCACCCACACTGACCTCAAGCCGGAGAACATCCTCTTTGTGAACTCCGACTACGAGCTCTCCTACAACCTGGAAAAGGTAACACACTGCCTCAAGCTGGGTCTCCCCTTGGATTCTGGGTGTTCCTGACCTTATCAGAGGAGTCAGACACAGCCCCAGGGGGTGTGGGCTTCATGCAGTCCTTCAGAGCCTGGCATGATCTGCCAGTGCTCAGGCAGTGCTCAGTGAGACATGGGGACCCCAGGTGTAGCTGTCTGGTGATGGGAGCTTGTTTGGGGCTGAGCTGTGGGGCCCCTGAAGCTTTCCCCTCCCATGGTGCCCCTCAGCTGTGTGTGGAAGGGGCTGGAGCTCCCGGGTGATGGATCCCATTCTCCCCCATGCAGAAACGGGACGAGCGGAGTGTGAAGAGCACGGCCATCAGGGTGGTGGACTTCGGCAGTGCCACGTTTGACCACGAGCATCACAGCACAATTGTCTCCACCAGGCACTACCGGGCCCCTGAAGTCATCCTGGGTAGGTGCCACTGGGTCTCTGCCAGGGCAGGTGTGCCCCTTGATGGCACTGGGTGCTCCTCACTGGGCTGGGAAGTGCTGGGGTTCCACATCATTCAGGAGCTGTCCTGGGTTTGCCCTGGGAGATGGGAAATGCTTTATTTAACAGCTCTGCAGTGCTGTTTCCTGTGAAGGCCATGGCTGTGGCCATGTCATTATTGTGGGATTGTTCAGCCTGGAGAAAAGGAGGTTCAAGGGGGAATCTTCTGGCTCTTCACAGCTCCCTGACATGGAGGGGGCAGCCAGCTGGGGTTGGGCTCTGCTCCCAGGGAACAGGGACAGGACAAGAGGAAACAGCCTTAAGTTGTGCCAGGGCACATCCAGGTTGGACATCAGGAGGAATTTCTTTCTGGAAAGGGTGGTAAGGCCTTGGCAGCGGCTGCCCAGGGAAGTAGTGGAGTTCCCATTACTGGAGGTGTCCAAAGAAGGGCTGGATGTGGTCTGGGTAAAAGGTGGGGATTGATCACACATTGGAGTTGGTTATCTTGAAGGTCTTTTCCAACCTTGATGATTCCATGATTATCAGCTGGTGTTTTGGCATTGCTGCCTGCTGGGCACTATATTGCCAGCAGAGCACTAGGAGCCTGGCTGTCATGGGAAGTGTTTTTTCTGTTATTTCTTTTTTAAAGGAAGAGAGATTTGGACTCTTGGGCTGTAACTGGATAATTTATTTAAACAACATTGTTTTTCAGAGCTTGGCTGGAGCCAGCCCTGTGATGTGTGGAGCATTGGCTGCATCATCTTTGAGTATTATGTGGGTTTCACCTTGTTCCAGGTGAGAACTGTGATGTATGGCTACTTCCCAAGTGGTGAGAAGATGCTGGCTGCTTCCCAGCACAGCCCAGAGCCCCTGGGACTGATGGGGGTCCCTCCATCGCTGCAGTCTTGTAGAGAGAGCTGAGGGCTTGGCCAGGAGTGGGTTCTGGGTGGGGGAATACCCAGGGCTGGAAATATAACCTCTGGAATCTTCCATGCCTTCCATTTACATTTCTCTCTCTCAGACACACGACAACCGGGAGCACCTGGCCATGATGGAGAGGATCTTGGGGCCAATTCCTTCTCGGATGGTCCGGAAGACAAGGTGAGTGAGGCCAGCTGGGCAATGCAGATTTGCCAGCCCTCCCTGCTCCACGGGCGGTGGTTTTCCCTGAGGGATCACACTTTGGAGCTGCCTGCTGAGCCAGCCAGCCATGTCCCACTGGGGCTGGCACCTTGCTGCTGCTGCAGGGTGTGTTGTGCTCAGGTGTAACCTGCTCCTGCCTGTTATTCTGACAGGAAACAGAAGTATTTCTACCACGGCCGCCTGGACTGGGACGAGAACACCTCAGCTGGACGCTACGTCCGGGAGAACTGCAAACCACTGCGGGTAAGGCAGCTCAGCCCCTCCTCAGATTCTCCCTCTGGGCAAGCTTGGGCCAGCAAGATGGTCAGACCAGTGACTTTCTGAGGGAGCCTTGGCTGTGCCATGCATAAACCAGGAAGCTGCAGCAGCCTGAGTTTAATCTGAAGTGGAGGACAAGGAGGGCATGGAGAGTTCAGAAGCCCTTGGGGAAGGGAAGGTGTGTGAAAATCTATCAGTTCTGCATAGAGGAATGCAGAGTTCAGGTCCAGGCTGAGTGATGGTCTGAACAAACCAGCCTTCCCCCCAGTCAGCCCAGGGATCATCCCAGGACAGGGTGTCGCCTCCTTGGGCCTGACCTTCCTCCTCCACCTCGCAGCGATACCTGACCTCGGAGGCCGAGGACCATCACCGCCTGTTCGACCTCATTGAGAGCATGCTGGAGTACGAGCCGTCCAAGCGCGTCACCCTGGCCGAGGCCCTCAAGCACCCCTTCTTTGACATGCTGGGCATGGAGCCCAGCACAAAAATGTGGGACTCGAGCCGGGACATCAGCCGGTGACGCCACAGGTGCCAGCCAGCCCTCGGATTCTAGCCCCCGTGGAGGCCTGTGTGATTTCTATTCAGACACTTGGTGCTTTTTTTTTATACATGAGATGAACTTCCTGGACACGTTTGTAAAGCTGTTAATATGTGAGATACTGTAAATAGCCCAGATTCTCTGTCGGCCTCGGAGCACCACGGGCCCGACCTGCTGTCGCTGCTGCCGTTCTTGTGAGGTGAGGGGGCCTGTGTGTCCGTGCTGTAAATACCTCTCGTCACGTGTTGCTTTGTTTCCTGTTCCTGCCCTCCTCGGTGTAAATACTCCAGGATTCGCAGCTCTCTGTAGCTTATCTGTTTCCTTGTAAGTTATGGAACTGGTGGGACTGCATGGGAATTATTTTTTGGATCAATGTCATAGCCCATCCCCACACCAGAGTTTTATAAGATTTTTGTACAGTCTTTGTGAAAAATAAATATGAAGTGAATAAAGCACCTGGTCTGGGTTTGGCCTGACAGCAGCTGATCCTAGGGCTGTTCTGCAGTGCCCTGTGGGGGAAAGGAGAAGGATGAAAGGAACTTTGTGGTCCAGGAAACCAGCTCTCTCCACCAGCACGATTCCTCCCAAGCCTACAAAGTGCAGGAGCTGCATTTGGCCCTCAGGGCTGCAGCTGGACTTGAGTAGGTGCTGGTGCGGGGGGGCAGCAAACCAGGGGCTGGCCTCTTCCTCATGCCCTGGGTCCAGTGTTGGGGTGGGAGGCAGAAAAAGGAGTGGGGCCCTCAGGTGTTTTCTTGCCTGAAGAAACCTCTCAGCCTTAGTTAGGGTGGAGCACTGGCTGCTGGTGGTGGCTGTTGGAAAAGAGGTGTCAGGAGCTGTCCTACACCCACCCCAGGGCTGTTTATGTCTCTTTGGCTCTTCCCAGCTCTGCAGGGAGGCTGGGCCTTGGTTTGGACTGTTCCCCAGGCATTGCTGGGGCTCTTTCACAGCTGATGGCAGAGGGGAGAGTTTCACTGCGGTGTGGGTGACAGACCTGCTCTGCTTAACCCTCTGCTGTGGCACCATCAGCCTGTGCCAGGCTGTCCTGGCCCCAGCAGGCTCTCATCATGCAGAGGGGAAAGGAAACGTCTGGTTTCAGCTAGAGTGAGTGTGGGGGAGTCTCGGGAAGGGTGACACTGAGGGATCTCCACAGGCTAGTGATTCTGACTCACTGATCTTGGGCTGGGAGGCCTCACCTGCCTCCTGTGGCAGCAGGGGCAGACCCTGTCCCACTGCCCATGTGCCCAACCCTACACTGAGGCTGGAGAAGAATCAGATTGACCAAATCATACCTATGGTCTGTCTCAGACTTCAAAAAAATAACAAATTCACAATGGTGTCCAAAACCCAAACCCACGGCTTCTACCTCCCCATGGAGCAGCTCCAGGTGCTACCTGTCTGCATTGAGGTGGAAGCTCACCAGTGGGATTCGTGTGTCATTTTAAGTCTGGTTAGTGGCTAAATAGTATTTTTAGCAGTCTCTGCTGAGCACTGAGTGCTGGGAGAGCACCGAGGGCAGGGATGAGTGCGTCCTGCTCCTGGGATGCTGAAGAATC
The DNA here is from genome assembly GCA_013397935.1 of Dasyornis broadbenti. Lineage (NCBI taxonomy): Eukaryota > Metazoa > Chordata > Aves > Passeriformes > Dasyornithidae > Dasyornis > Dasyornis broadbenti. Next base: position 240,828 of record VZRN01002245.1, read on the forward strand.
CCTGTTTGTGAGGGGCTCAGAGTGCAGTCTGTGGGCAGCTGGAGCGGATGGATTTGGGGATTCCTATAAATAACTGGTCCAGGAGACACAAGTGAAATTCCCCAAGTGCTCGTTGTGCCGCGAGTCCTGGCTGTCAGACTCGGCGCCGGTGGGCTCAGTGACAGCTGCTGCGGTGGCCCCCGCGACCCCCTGGATAACGCCTAGGGAAGCTGCGCTGGCTAGAGGTGAACGGCACCGCGGCCGCCCCGGTAAGAGAAGGGAGCCGGGCCGGGGAGGTTGGAGGTGAGGCCTCGGGGGGATCCGCAGGAGGGGCCGCTATCCTGGGAGGTCCAGCTGGGCGGGGCCCCGGAACCATGGGAGAACCGGGGGGCAATGGGGGCCCGGCACGGGGACACCGGGGCGCGATGGGGGCCCGTCCCGGTCACCGCTGTCGTGGGGGACCAGCGAGAAAAGGGTGGGGGGGATGAGGAAAATGGGATGCGCCTCACGTGACCCCAGGACACATGGACGCGTCACGTGCCCCACCCGGCGCGCCCCCGCGCTTGCGCAGCGGCCCCCTGCGGCGGGGTCTCCCCGATGACGTCACGGCGCGACGGGACCAATCAGCTGCAGGGAGGGGCGGGGCTTGGTGGCGGCGGCGGCGCCGGTCTCGCGGGTCCCGCGCGCTCCCGGTCCCGGTCTCGGTCCGGCCATGGCCCAACGCGGCGGCCCCGCAGTGCTCCCGGATAACCCCTTCCAGGACCCCGCGGCGCTGCAATCCGGCCCTGTGCTGGACGGTTACAACCCCTTCGAGAGCGACGCGGTGAGCGCAGGGGCCTGCCCGAAGACCGGGGCCTGCCCGGGCACCGAGGTTCCTCCCCGGGCACCGGAGCCCTCCCCGCTGCCGGCGCGATCTCACCGCTCTCCTCTTCCGCTGCAGCCGCCGCCGCCGTTCCAGACCCCTTCGGTAGCCCCGCCGCCCCCGGTACCAGCGGCTGCGCAGCCCCCGCGGAGGGCGAGTCCCACCGAGCCCCGCAACTACGGCTCCTATGGTTCGCAGGTACAGGGGGAGGTGCCGCCCGACGGGGCGGGCCGGGGAGACACGGGCGCCGGCGGGAGGGAGCCCAGGGTTTGTGCCCCCCTTTCCGCAGGCCTCAGCCGCCGTCGCCACGGCGGAGCTGCTGAAGCGGCAGGAGGAGCTCAACCGGAAAGCGGAGGAGCTGGACCGGCGGGAGCGGGAGCTGCAGAACGCGGCCCTCGGTGGTTCCCAGAGTGAGTGGCTGCGGGGCTCGGGAGGGACAGGACCCCCTCGGACCCTTCCTCGCTCCTCTTCACCCCCTTCCGTCCGCAGCGAGGCTCAACAACTGGCCCCCGCTGCCGTCCTTCTGCCCGGTGAAGCCGTGCTTCTACCAGGACATTCCTGTGGAGATTCCTGCTGACTTCCAGAAGACCGTTACAACCATGTACTACCTCTGGATGGGTGAGCCCCGTGGGAATCTCGGGGCAGACCCTGGGAGGAGGTGGAAGAATGAATGTCCTGTACTGCTGCTCTGGGGAAGTTGGGATGGACAGGTGGTTGTGGGGGATGGAGTAGCCCAGCTCGGGCTCCTGAGCGCTGTCCTCTCCCTCAGCCAGCACCATTGCTCTCTTCCTGAACTTCCTATCCTCGCTCGCCTGGTTCTGCGTGGATCCCTCGTCTGGTTCTGGGTTTGGCCTCTCCATCCTCTGGGCTCTGCTCTACACGCCCTGTTCCTTCGTCTGCTGGTATCGGCCCATGTACAAAGCTTTCAGGTGTGTTCCTGAGCTGTGTGTACCTGCTGCAGCTCTTTGGGGCCTCTGGTTCTGCGGGATGTGGTGGTTCCACCCCAAACTCCCTGTTCCCCCGTGTCTCCTGAGTGTTAAGGAAGGTTTGAGAGCTCTTTTCTGTGACCTAACCTCGCCTGTCTCTTCCTCCCAGGAGCGACAGTTCCTTCAACTTCTTTGTCTTCTTCTTCGTCTTCTTTGCCCAGAACGTGATGTATGTGCTGCAGGCCATTGGCATCCCAAACTGGGGATTCAGGTGCGCCATGTGCTGACCCTGGAAAGGCAAGAGGCGGGTGGGGAAGAGGGAACCTGGGGCAACGGCCTCTTGTTTTGCAGTGGCTGGATCCTGAGCCTGATAGCCCTGCGGACTAACACAGCCGTGGCTGTGATGATGATCCTGGTGTCCTTGTCCTTCACGGCAGTGGCTGTGTTAGGGATCATTATGCTGAAAAAGGTGCGTTTGAATCAAAGCCTGTGGCCCGAGCCTTCCCTTTGGGGGAGGTTTGGGCTGTCACAGCTCTGTTTATGAGGGGCCTGTAGCCCCAACCCTGACGCCCATCCTGCTCCTGCCCTCCAGATCCACTCTCTGTACCGCCGGACGGGTGCCAGCTTCCAGAAGGCTCAGGAGGAGTTTGCGGCCGGGGTCTTCTCCAATCAGGCTGTGCGCACGGCCGCAGCCAACGCCGCTGCAGGCGCGGCCACCAACGCCTTCCGTGCGCCGTAGCCATGCAGATGCCTGGCCCTGCCTCCCTGGCGCACGCGGGCTCTTCCTGAGGAAGAGGAAATCCAAGTTGCACTTTCACTGGATCCCTGTGCGTCTGCATCAGCTGTCAGAGGCTGCCTCATCCCAGCTTGGAAGTGCTGGTGCCTGAATTGTCTGCTGCTCTTAACCCCCTTTCCTCACGGACAGAGGCTGTTCTGGTTTGTGCTGGTCCCCTCCCCTCAGCAGACTGGGGGGAATCGGGTGGGAAGTGCTGCGGCCGAGCCCTGTGCCTGCCATCGCCCTCCCTTCCAGCACCAGCTGCTGGGGGCAGGAGCCTCCTCCAGATGGCTGGAATGCTGCTTCCAGGGACTGGAATGGTCTCTTGCCTTCCTTGTGCTCTCCTGTTTCCCCACCTGGTGATGACACTTGTGCGCCCTGGGGTGTGGAGGGCCCCCTGTGTGCCCAGGGACCCCCATGCTCTCCAAGAACGTCATCCCCCTCTTCCTCCTGGGGCTTGCTCCAGTGGGGTGGGGATGGGGCTGGTGCTGTCCCCAGGGTGTGTTGTCCTTTTGTCCTGCCCCATTCCCCATCCTCTCCCTCTCTCCAGGCACAGGCATGAGGAGAGCAGGGCAGGGACTGGCAGGGCTCGGTCAGCTGCTGCCAGTGGGGATCCTGCCTTCAGCCCATGTGGACCGCAAAGCCAGGCTGGGTGCTGAGGAGCAGCCTCGGTGTTTACGTGGCTCCCCCCTCGCCTCCAGGGAGGGGTGTACAGCTCCTCCAAGCCCCCTCCCCACCCGCTTCGAGGACTGTGACCCCTCGCTCCCCCCGGCACCCTTCACCCAGGGCCTTCACCCTCTTCGGGGGCTGAGCCAGTCCCCATGCGCAGCCCCGTGTCCCCCTTACCTGCCCTCTGTCCCCTGTCCCGGTGTCCCTGGAGTTCCCCATGACAGGTCTCATGCATTCTGCTTCGCCCCATCTCCTCTCAGATGCTCCCGGTTTGTCCCTGCAGCTCCGGGGCTGGCGAGAGGCTTTGTGCCTTCAGCTGTGGGGGCCGGTGCCCGCCCCGTCCTGCTGCGGCGAGGGCTCCTCTGGGGGTCCCCGCCTCCCCCGCTGCTTCCCCTGTGCTGTCCCCGACCGCCTCCGGGTTTATTTAAGGAATAAATGAAGTTTCACTCTGTTCCTTCGCCGTTTCCATGCGGTGACCGGGGCTGGGGGGAGCGGCGGGACCGGGGCCGGTGTCGCAGCTCCCGGGGGTGGTGTGGGTGGACTACAGCTCCCGTCGTGCCGCACAGGGGCGGCCCCGGGGCGGGCGCGGCCAAGCAGCCGCTGGGGTGCGGGATCGTCCCCGCAGCTCCCGGCGCGCCGACCGCCGCCTCCAGCTGCGGCCC
>VZRN01002245.1:245161-272225 GCA_013397935.1 Dasyornis broadbenti
CCGCTCCCCGCGGTCCTGGCGCGGTGCCGCCGGCTGCCCCGGGGCCCCGGGGCCGGCCCCGAGCCACCGCCCGCCGCGGCCATGCCCTCCCCCAGCGACTCCAGCCGCTCACTGACCGGCCGCAGCTCCCGCAGCCTCACCCACCTCCGCCTCCAGCGCACCTGGCTGCAGGTCCTGCTGGTCCTGGGTCTCGTCCAAGCAATCCTGGGCGTCCTCATCGTCACCTTCAGCCTGGTGGCGGCCACCATCACGCCCTCCACCAAAATCCGGCACTCCTGCCCGTCCTGGGCCGGCTTCTCGGTGAGTGTGGGACCGGGGCGGCGCGGGGAGGGGGCCGCACGGCTCCCCGGGGGCCGAGCTTGCCGCCGGTCCCAGGGGAGGGCAGCCCCGCTGCTCCCCCACCCTCTGCTCGTGGCTGCCGCGGTGCATTGTGGGAGAATCCCAAGGGCTCCCCCAGGGTGACTCTGCGAGGGATGGGGACCCCCGAGGGGTGTGGGGATTGTCCGGGGTATGCCTTGAGGTTTGCAGGTGCAGGCAGGGAGGAGTGTGGGGATGTGACAGTGACGACAGGGCAGGGATCGGGCAGCGATGGGGGCTCTGCTCTGTCCGCTGCATTTTGGGGTGAGGGCAGGACCTGGGGTCCCCCATGATGACCCTGCAGCACGGATCCTGGCCTGGGTTTGCTGCCCAGACAGAGCAGCCCGCAGTCCCCCAGCCCTGAATCAGCAGTTTCTCCCATCTTGTTGGCGCCAGGGCTGCTCCTACAGCCCTGCTGCTCCTGGGCTGGCTCCAGGCTTGCAGGGATCGGGGGGCTCTGCCCGTGGGCAGGGGCTGCTTGGGGCCCCACTGCCTGGCAGAGCCTCCTCTCCTCCCTGTGTTCACCCCGCGGCTTGTGCATCTGCAGCTGGCACTGTCCGGGCTCGTCGGCATCATCTCCTGGAAGCGGCCACTCACCCTGGTGGTAGGTGTTGGGGGGGCCACCCCTCCACAGGTGGGGGAGTCCAGGATGGGGAGGCCGAAGCTCCCCTGGTGCCCCTGGATGCAGAGCCGCGTGTGCCGGCTCACTGCTCCGCAGCCCTGCACGGCCGGCAGCCCCTCTCCTCCCACTGCAGATCGCCTTCTTCACGTTGCTGTCGGTGCTGGGTGTCATGCTGAGCCTCGCCGGCTCCATCCTGTCCTGCCAGAATGCACAGCTGGTGAAGACCCTGGAGGCCTGTGAGAGGGTGAGGCTGAGCAGGGCAGATGCTGTGCACCCCGGGCCTCCATGCACAGCTCGTCCCTGGCTGCGTGGCTCTGGGGACTCGGGGAGCTGCAGAGCCGGGGTCTAGCAGTGGGTTGTGCTGGTGGCTCTCAGGACAGTGTAGCATTCGGAACCTCCTCACAGTGTTTCTCGTCCCCAGGAGAGGGACTCGTGTGTCTGCTGCCAGGCCCGCTCAGAGCCCCCGCCGGCCTCCTGCAGCCAGCAGAGCGAGATGCTGACCATGTTCCCCAACCCCAACTGCCGGAGCATCCGCGTGGCACTCAAGGTGGAGGACCAGGGGGATACAAGGGCTCCCTGGGAAGCGGCCGCACACCCGGCCATGCTCTGCGGGCTCTGCAGCTCACCCCACTGCTCCCCAGGATCTCCTCTTCAGCGTCTGCGGCTTGACCATCTTCTCCACCATCATCTGCACGCTCTCTGCTGTCGTGTGCTGCATCCAGATCTTCTCCCTCGACATTGTCCACGTGGTGAGTTCCAGCTCTGGGCTGGGAGCAGATGGGGGCTGAGGAGCAGCGCTCCCAGGCTGCAGTGGGCCCTGGGGTGCCAGGGCAGGACCTGGACCCAGCCAGGTGCAGATTAAAGCTCAGGGTGCACATCCCTTGCTGGGCAGGCGGTCTCAGCTCTCCCTTCTCCCCTCTCCCTGCAGCTGGTCCCACAGCGCTCAAGCTCTGTGACATTGGAATGCATGTCCCCACCTGACACCTTTCTGCAGAGCATGATGGACTTCGAGGAGTTTGTGCCCCCGGTGCCACCGCCCCCCTATTACCCACCTGAGTACACCTGCAGCTCCGAGACAGATGCGCAGAGGTACCAGCTGGGAGTAAGGCTGGTGGAGCGGGGGCCCTTGTGTCCCTAAGCAGGGCTCGTCCCACCCAATGTGGCTTTTCTGCTCTTGCCTCTGCAGCATCACCTACAACGGCTCCATGGACAGCCCCGTGCCCCTCTACCCAACCGACTTCCCCCCGTCATATGAGACCGTGATGGGGCTGCGGGGAGACAGCCAGGTGGGGACTGGGGGGCCACGGACAGGGCAGGCCAGGCAGGGTGGGCTCCTCCTCAGCTGAGCCCTGAGCATACTGTCCCACAGGCCACCCTGTTCGACTCGCAGCTGACGGACGGCTCCCACACCTGCACCTGTGACCGCGTCCCTTCCATTGTGCTCAGCGGAGAAGGTGAGTGTTCCCCCCGGCATGGGGGACAGGAGAGGGCCCATGGTGGGCTCAGCTCTTCCTGGCAGTTCTTCAGTGGTGCCCATCCACTCCTCTCAGTGTCCATGGACAGCGGGTCCCTGATCATGTCCGAGATCATGGACATCCCCGGGGACAGCAGCCCCTCGGAGGACTCGTGCCTGCTGGAGCTGCAGGGCTCCATGCGCTCCGTGGACTACGTCCTGTTCCGATCCATCCAGCGCAGCCGCGCCGATTACTGCCTGAGCGTGGACTGCGTGCAGTGCAGCCACCATGCCCGCAGCCCCACGCTGGGCTTGCAGGGCCCCTTCGAGGAGATGCCGCAGCCCCGCGTGCGGGGCGAGCGATCCTATTCCTGCTCCACTGCGGAGCCCGGCCACGACGGCATCTTGGTGGGGGGAGCCGTCACGCACAGCTGCAACAGGCTGGCGGGGCTGGCGCGCTGCGCCGGGCCCTGCTTCCCCGAGGTGCGGCTCAAGGACAAGGGTTCCTCGCTGCAGGGCCGTGGGGGTGGCCGCCCCACGGACCCCGGCCGCCCCGGGCACCCCCGGCGCAACAGCGAGACCTCCTGCCCCTCGTCCCCGGCCCCGGGGCTGGCCCCGCGCCCGCTCCTGCGGTCACACAGTGACCCCGGGGTCCCGATGGCCGGCCACGCTGGTAGGTGACAACGAACCCCGGGATGGGATGGACGTGTGGCAGCGTCTGCGCGGTGCTGCTGAGATGTGCCGCGGGGTTTGGCTGTGTATTTCTGTAGCCAGATGAGATTAGAGTCAGTCTGGGGAGGAACGGGGAAGAAGGGGCGGTCTGCTGGGCTGGGAGCAGGGTGGGGCTGGAGGTTGTGCTGCCTGGGGTCTGCACAGCTGCCGAAGCCTGAGGGCTCTCTCTGTTCCCAGCAGATTTCAGGGAAGTACTTTATACCAAAGCACTGGAGGATACCGTGTCCGACTCCTCCGCTGATACAGGTCAGGGCACTGGGATGAACTGGGATAGAAAGGGAGTGTAGGAAGGTGTCTGTAGCTGTTTGGGGTTAGGCTCACCCTGCTGGGGCTGGGACAATTGGGACCGCTCCTGCTGACTGGGGACTGGAGACAGCAGGACCCCAGGCCTGTGGGGATGGATCTCCTGGGAGCAGAGTCCTGGGATCTGAGAGTGGGGACAGTCCTGGGACTGTTGGAGCAGTGTCCCAGGTCTGGTGGTGGGGACAGGTCTGTCAGAGCAGGTCTGAGGGCAGGGATGGGTTGGTCAGAGCAGTGTCCCAGGTCTGACAGTGGGGACAGGTCCGTCAGAGCATTTCCCCAGGTCTGATGGTGGGGATGGATCCATCAGAGCAGTGTCCTGGGTCTGTCAGAGCAGTGTCCCAGGTCTGGTGATGAGCACAGGTCTGTCAGAGCAGTGTCCTGTGTCTGACAGTGCTCACTCTGCAGGGCTGTGCTCTGAGGCCTGCTTGCTCCGCCGTTCCCACTGTGACTCCCCGCCGCTGCTCCGGGCCGGCTCGGTGGGGAAGAACAAGCTGTCACCCTGCAAGAAGGTGCCGCAGCAGCTGTCAAAGACAACCACCCGCTCCCTGGGGGACCTCAAGGGCTACCGGGTCACCCGTGGGCTGGTGGCCAGGTTCCTGCAGAGACCCAAGCGCAGCCTGGCAGCTGGTATGGAGGTGTCCGGGCACAGCTTCCATGGGCACAAACAGGTGCGTTCTGGAAGCCACAGGGGATGGGCAACTCTTCCTTCCCACAGAAGGCCCATGGACACTCTCTGTCCCTTCTGTCCCCAGCAGCACCTCCACCCTGGCCCTTCCATGGTTTCCCTTCCCCTGCCACACCTCCATGGTGTTGGCACCCTGGCTGCAGGCAGAGCGTTCTTCCTGCAGCACTGCCCTTGCCCAGCCCTTCCTGGGGGGCAGCTCCTTTTCCTTGATCCCTACTGAAGCCACAGGTGGGAAAGTCATGCCTGTTGCAATGGCTTTGGCTTTGCCCTGAGTCACTGCACCTGGAGGCAGTTTCTGGGGCATCCCGGCAGCTCAGCTTTACGGGATGCTGGAGACCTTGCACAGCCCAGGAGGCCTTGACAGGAATGAGCCTGTCCCAAATGCCAGTGTGGGCGTGTAATGCACGCCTCTGCCATCCCTGTCACCTCTGCCCTGCTGCCCCGTGTGCCACCTGGCTGCACTGGAGCGTGAGGAGTAGAGCACAGGGGGCAGGGGGGCACCATGGGCAGGGGTGCCATGGGCAGGGGTGTCACAGGCAGGGCCACCATCCACATGGCTGCAGCCTGTCCCCACGGGTTGCAGGTTCCCTGGAGTGCCTGGCCAAGTGCGGAGCGGCCCCATGAAGGAATCCACCTGCAGAGCTGTGGGGACCTGAGCTCCACCTCGTCCCTGCGCCGGCTCCTGTCCGCACGCCGGCTGGAGCGCAGCCGCCCCCGGAGCCTCAGCGGGGCCTGTAAGGAGAGCGCGCTCTGAGGGCACAGCCTCCACAGGGCCCCGGCGTGGAGAGGGCATCCCGCTCTGGGCTCAGCCCTGGACATTGCTCGGACATTGCTGCTGCCCCGGTGGGGCTGGGCCCTGCACCACTGCCCCGGGGGCTCTGCTGGGCCCCTTCCCCAAGTGGGGCTGGGGCAAGGGGCTGGTCCCCTGTTGTGGCTGCTGGGGGCCGGGACGGCCGTGCCTGGACCCTGCCCTGTGTGGGATGGCGATGCCTGTTCCTTGCCCTATCCCTTGTTCTGGACATGCCTGTCCCCTGTGCCAGCTGTGCCTATTCCCTGGGATGGCCACGCCTGTCCCCTGCCCTATCCCATGTTCTGGCTGTGCCTGACCCCCACACTGGCCATACCCTGTCCCCTGTGCCAGCCGTGCCTGTACCCTGGCATGGCCGTGCCTGTCCCTTGTGCTGGCTGTGCCTGTGCCCTGGGACAGCCATGCCTGTCCCCTGCCCTGTCCCCTGCACTGGCCGTGCCTGTCCTCTGCCTTGTTCTTTTGGCTGGCTATGCTGGCTTGATCCTCTGTCCCCTGTGCCAGCCGTGCCTGTACCCCAGGACGACCTTGCCTGTCCCCTGACTTGTCCCTTATGCTGGCCTGGTCCCCTGTGCCAGCCGTGCCGGTGTCCCGGAACTGCCATGCCTGTCCCTTGCCCTGTCCCCTGAGCTGGCTATGCCTGTCCCTTTCCAGCCCCTCCGCGGCCGGTCCCGGTCTCGGTGCCTGTCCCATGCTGGCTGTGCCTGTTCCTCCCCTCCCCGCCCGGCTGCGCCCGGGCCGCGCTGCGGGGCCGGTCCCGCGGCCACTGCCCCTCGCTAAAGACCGAATAAAGGTGGTCGCCACCGCCCACGAGGCCGATGTCACGGGGTGGGGCGGGGCGGGGCGGGCGGTCAGCTGACCGGTCACGGGGTGCCGGGTCCCGGTTTCCCGGTGGCGGCTCCGCGGGACGGGGCTCACGCTGCTGTCGGGGCGCGGGGAGGCAGCGGGGGCGGGAATCGGGACCGGGACCGCCTGCGCCTCCCGGGGAGGTGGGGGGGAAGCGACCCCGCACCTCTGCAGTTCCCCCGGTTCGCGGTCCCGGTACCGGCGCGGGGGAAGGGCCGGGGCCAGGCCCGCCCAGAGTCGGTGCCGCTCCTGCACCGGGTGTGGGCGGGACGGACGGCCTGGGCGCCCTTAAAGGCGAGGCCAACGGCGGACCCGGTGCTGCCGGGCCGGCTCCGAGTGCACCGGGAGCGGCGGTGCTATGGGGGCCGTCGGTGCCCTGTGCTGGCCGCCGCTGCTGTTGGTGCTGCTGGCCGTGCACCGGGCCGCAGGTGAGCGGGGTGGCCCGGGTGTACCCGGTGGGTAGACGGGAGAGGGATTCCCGGGCGGCCGGGGGTGCCCGGTGGGCCATGATGGGCGGGGAAGGGGAGAGGATACCCTGGGAGCCGGGGGTGTCCGTGGTCGGGGATGCCCGGGAGGTGTATGGGGGTCCCGAGGCAGCGTGGAGCTCGGTGCCCGGCAGGTGCCGGGGTGTGCAGCACGGGGGCAGTGGCGTCACCCGCGGCAGGAGCCTCGGGAACATATCCCCGAGGCTGCCCCCACCACCCTCCCGTGCCCCTCAGGCGCCCGGCCCTGCAGTCCCAAGTACTTCGGCCGTGATGCCATGGTCTGCGTCTGCAACGCCACTTACTGTGACACGCTGGACCCCCTGGTCCTGCCGGCCATCGGCTCCTTTGTCAAATATGAGAGCAGCAAGGCTGGGAAGCGGCTGGAGCGGAGCGAGGGCAGATTCCAGCGCCGCCTCTGCACCCCAGGTACTGCCACGGGCAGCAGGGATGGGATGGATCCTGCTGCAACCCACCGTCACGCTGGGCTCCCCTCCCTGCAGATGTTGTCCTCACCCTGGACACGACGCAGCGCTTCCAGAGGGTGAAGGGTTTTGGTGGCTCCATCACTGATGCAGCTGCCATCAACATCTTATCCCTGCCGGAGAGAGCGCAGGATCACCTGCTGCGCTCATACTTCTCTGAGGAAGGTGAGAGCATCAGGGAGACAGGTGGGATGGTGACAGGGACCACGGGTGCCGACAGGTCTTGGAGATCTCATGTCCCACTGTGTCTGGCAGGGCTGGAGTATAACCTCATCCGGCTCCCCATGGCCAGCTGCGACTTCTCCCTCCATGCCTACACCTACGATGACGTCCCCTATGACTATGAGCTCGCCCACTTCAGCCTACGAGACGAGGACACGAAGCTGAAGGCGAGCAGTGGGAGAGAACAGGGTGGGATGAAGGGTCACAGGGGCTCAACTGAGCCAGCCCCTTCATCCCGTCCTGCAGATCCCCCTCCTGCACAGAGCCTCAGCCATGAGCAAGCGGCCGCTGTCACTGTATGCCAGCCCCTGGACCTCCCCCACCTGGCTGAAGACCAGCGAGTCCTACGTGGGGAAGGGGACACTGAAGGGGCAGGCGGGGGACAGGTACCACAAGACCTGGGCCAACTACTTCATACGGTGAGGAGCAGGGGCATGGGGGTGATACTGGGGGACCCTCAGTGGTGGCACTGGGGACTCCTCATGGCTCACCCCTTCCCCCCACACCAGGTTCCTGGATGAATACGCCAAGCACAACGTGACCTTCTGGGCGGTGACAGCGGAGAACGAGCCCACGGCTGGGCTGATCAACAACTACCCCTTCCAGTGCCTGGGCTTCTCCCCCGAGCACCAGCGGGACTTCATTGCCCAGGACCTGGGCCCGGCGCTGGCCAACAGCTCCCACCGCCACGTCCAGCTCATCATCCTGGATGACAACCGGCTCCACCTCCCTCACTGGGCCAAAGTGGTGAGTGTGGTGGGGGACGTGCCAGCATGGTGACCTAGGGCAGAGCCCCTGTCCCTGCTGGGGGCTTGGCTACTCTGTCTTGCGGAGGGCAGGGCCTCTGGCTCTGCCTGATGGGACCGACTCTTCTCCCTGCCAGGTCCTGGAGGATGAGGAGGCAGCTCGCTATGTCCACGGCATCGGCATCCACTGGTACCTGGACTTCATTGGTCCCATACAGGACACAGTGTTGCCCACTCACGAGCTCTTCCCTGACTACTTTATCCTGGCCACGGAGGCGTGCATTGGGGCCCATTTCTGGGAGCGGGATGTGATCCTGGGCTGCTGGGAGCGGGGGAACCAGTACAGCCACAGCATCCTGATGGTGAGGCCCCTGAGTTGCCCTGTGTGCTGGGCCCCAGTGAGGGCTGCCTGTGTGCTCCCTCTCCCCTCAACACCCCACTCCTTGGGCAGGCATCTGAGCTGTCCTGTTGCAGAATCTGAACCACTTTGTGGCTGGCTGGACTGACTGGAACCTGGCCCTGGACCTGGAGGGGGGCCCTAACTGGGTTAAGAACTATGTGGACAGCCCCATCATCGTGGACAGCAGTGAAGGCATCTTCTACAAACAGCCCATGTTCTACCACATGGGGCACTTCAGGTGGGTTGGAGCCCACAATATGTGCTAAGCTGCCTGGGCTACAGCAGCAGCTTGTCCTGAGAGAAGCAGAGCAAATTTGGCATGAGAGGAACTCTCCTGGGGTCTGATTCCCTCCCTGGGGTTGCCTTTTGCTTCTGTCTGTTCAGTAAGTTCATCCCTGAGGGCTCCCAGCGTGTGGGGCTCTTTGCCTCCAAGGAGTCCAAGAAGACAGCACTGGAGTACACGGCGTTCCTGCGCCCTGATGGGGCTGTGGTGGTGGTGGTTCTGAACCGGTGAGTGACACAGCCCAGCCCCGCTGTATGGGACCCCAGTCCTGCCACCCTCACCATGTGGGACCCCATCCCACCGGGCCCTGTGCCATGGGTGGTGCAGGTCTGACCCCCCTGCTCTCACTCCCCAGGTCCCCACAGGACATCACCTTTGGGTTGGCAGACACCGTCGGCCTCATCGCAGCCGTCGCTCCGGCCAATTCCATCCAGACCTACCTGTGGCAGCGGCGGCAGTGACCAGGCCGGGATGCCCATGGCCAGCCAGGGGCTGGATGCAGCCGGGCCGGACACGCAGCCCCAGCTGCCCGCGGGCTCGGGCCAGGGCACGTGGGCTTGGCGGCTCCCCGGGGCCACGGCAGAGCCGAGTGCTCCGAGTGAGCCCGGCCAGGGATGCTGTGCATGTGCAGGAGGGCCGGGGCCAGCAGTGCCCCTCAGGGTGGAGACCCCACAGGCTGTGAACCCTGTGTTCTGTCTGACATTAAACACGGATGTTGCCTTGATGTCTTCGGCTGGAAGAGAAACGTCAGGGTCCCTCCCCTGCTCCTGGGCACTGTGGCTGGGTGCCACCCCGGCATGGAGCCTACTGGAGTCTGGAGAGCAGCGCAGAGAACCCGGAACCTCATGGGGCAGTCCCTCTCCCTGCTTGCTCTGCCCACCTCAGCTCCCGTGAGGCTCACCCTGCTGAGAGATGCTCCAGGCATGAGTCTGCTCCCAGTTCCAAGCATGCACTGCCTGGCTGGGGCTGAGCAGAGCCTGGGTGCTCTCCTGCTGCATTTGGGAACAGGTTCTAGGACCTAGCGAGTGGCTCAGGATTCACCCTGAATGCAGATGCTCTGGGTGCTGCATCAGGAGTAGGCACAAAGCTCTCCTCTTGATGGAAGGGCTGAGCAGGGATTGTGGCACAGCTTCAGCTTTCTGTGCTTTTCCTGCCAAGCTGGAGCCGCTCACAGCCCAATGTCAGGCCATGGGGCAGTGTGGGTTATGTCTATCCCAGACGAAGGCCCCTGAGGCCAGGGCTGGAGGCAGAACCAGCTCCAGGAGCATTGCAGCATGGAGGGCTTGGGGTCCCAGCAAGCTCTGGCTGAGGGCAGGGCAGTGCCGGCTGCTCCTGGGGCTTTTCTGGGACAGGGCTGCTGGCCAGGTTGCAGCAGCCCTGCCTGAGCCTGGTGTTCCCTGTGGGCCGAGGGGTCCCCACTGTGGCGAGGAGGGTGGGAGTATACCAGGGGCTTAGCACCCACCACAGAGGTGGGGTGGCTTGAGCAAGTGGGAACAGGGCTGGGAGTGGGTGCTGAGTGTGGGCGCACCCAGGAAGGAGGGAGGGAGCTGGCAGGGCGTGGCAGCAGGAGATTAGAGCGGGGAGGTCATGATTTCAGGGCGAGGAGGGTGGCTGGGCCTCTGGGCTGATCCGCGCAGGCGGGATGTGCCTGGGGGTGCTGTCAGGTCTGACAGCCCTGATGCTGCGTGGGCTGGGCACAGCCCAGGCGCGGTCAGTGAGTGACAGTGTCACCCTGGGACACTGGCACGCCATGGTGCCACAGGGATGCTGCTCCTGGGACCCCGCAATGCTGGGGGTGCTGCCGGAGTCCTGGGGAGAGCACCCTGCTCCTGCCCCGAGGCTGTTTGTGTTTGTCCACAAGAGGGAAATATTTCTCCAGGATCATAACTATGGCGAGTCCCACTCCCAGTGCCCTGCTCCCATCACCCTGCTGCCAGCATCCCACTCCCGGTGCAGGGCTGCTCCTCCACCTGCTTCTTACTTACCTGTCCTGATGCTAACAGCTGCTGGCCGGATGCTGAATCACCCTGGTCCACGTGCCCTCGTCCCTGTGTTCGGCTCGGCGCGGAAGGACGGACTGGCTCTGGGATAAATGTAGCGGGGGCGAATCCTCCGACGTCGTTGGGCTTGGCTCATTAATTCTTGTGCAAAGCCTTGACTCATTTGGGGCTCACAGGGGCTCGGGGCTGCTGGGGTCCCATAGCAGCTGGCCTGGAGCTGGTGGTCATTCTAAGGACTGTCCCCGTGTTCTCCGGGCCGGGGTCCTGCTGCTGGGAAGGAGTTGCTGTGATGCCTCACTGAGGCTCTTTGGCATCAATGTTTATGGAGTTGTGATCCCCTTAAAGGTGTCTCAGCCCAGCTCCATCCTGGGTCCCCATCCACACCATCCTGGCTAAGGGAACAAAATTCATCCCCCAGCTCTCCTAACAGCTTCTTTGACCCCACATTCTTGGCCCTGGCTCAGAATGAACCCACCTGTGCACTGCAAAGAGTGGTCACACGATGCCACAAGGCCCCTGCAACGCCCTCGAGCTCCCCATATTTGGAGATTGGCCGCAAGAAGCGGCTTTGGGGGCTTGGTGGTGCTGCCCAGTATCTCCAGTGCCAGCGGCTCCATGTGAGGCGTTGCCTGGCCCCTGGGTCTCACTTTTCCTGCTCAGCAGGACGCCCTTATCAGCTGGTGTTGATAGGGATGAGCTCCAGCAGCCTCCGCATTGTTTTTGCTTCCAGGAGCTGTGGGACCTGAGCCAGCTGGGGGGCTGTGGCTGGCTGGGGGGCAGGAAGAACTGGACCTTGGAATGGGAAGGGGTGAGCAGGGGCATCCTGGAGAGCTGGAAGTGGACTGGGAGGTGGCTGATTGCCGTAGGACCTATTAATCCCTCCCCAAAATTGGGGCTCATTAGCCTGGGTGTAGCAATCTGGTGACACCTTAACCACCTGCTTGGAGGTGGGAGATCCGTAGTGCAGCGGGACAGGGACAGGAGCTCACTCCTGGGGCACCTGTTTGCCCTGTGGGATGTAACCAGGGGCTGCCCGGCCCCGTGTGCCCTGGCCCCGGTGGCAGCTGGCCTGGGTGTCCCATGGCTCAGCTCCCAGCAGAGGCGTGGAACCGTGGCAGGGCCCGTAGCAGAGCAGTGCTGGGGGTAGGAGGAACTGATGAATTGAGTTGCCCCAGAGCTGTATCTGTTATGCCAGAAAAGGAGAAAATTAGTCATGAAGTGCTGCTCCACCCGGGGAGGAAAAGCTAACGGAGTGGTTTAACCCTGTGCAGGGCAGACCTGGCCCCGTGGGGGGCCCCAGCTGGGAGCTGTAGCTGGGATCTGGGCACTCTCCATTCCCTGGGCCACCCTGTGTGGAGATGCCAAGGGTGTCCCTGCAGTGATGGGTGCATGTCCATGGGAGTGGGCATGTCCTGGATGATGGCACCAGGTAGGGTCTGTGTGCCCAGGTGAGCTGGCCCAGTTCAGCCTTGGCTTGCTGGGCTGGAGGGTGGCTCTTGGAGGAGCAGGGAGTGCTCCTGGACTACCAGAGCTGGGCTCTGCTCCTGGCATGGTGTCAGAGCAGCAGGTGCTCCTTTGAGGGTCTGACTGCTGTTGACAGCTGGAGTGCAGCCCTGCTTGTCCAGGAGCTGGGATATTGCCTGTTAGCTGCCGCTGCTGCCGCTGCTGCCGCTGCTGCCGCTGCTGCCGCTGCTGTCACTGCTGTCACTGCTGCTGCTTTCCTCAGCACATGCTGAGCTGGGATGAACGATGCCAGAGGCTTGGGCAGGGACTGTCAGTGGTCCCAGCTCCTGTGTGGTCACCCCTGCTGTGTCCTTATGCTTCCCTGGGCTGTGCAGCTGCTTTTATTGACCTCACATGTGGGTCCTGGACCCTTCTTGTGCTGGGTGCATGGCCCTAGCAGCTCCTGGGAGACAGTGGGGACAGTGGGGTGGTGAGCAGGGGTCAGTGGGTGGTCCAGGATGCTGTTGGAGATCCCCAGCAGGACAGGCAGCATTGCCATGAGCCTGCCCTTGGCTCTGCCGGTCTCCCAGGGGCCCATCCAGACCCTGCCTGACAATGTGAAGGAACCCGCTCTTCCTTCAGGGATGGCAGTGGGGTCTCAGAGCTGCCTCTGTGACACCTCCCTGTGCTGGTGGGATCTGTCACTCAGGCACAGCTGCCAGGATCTTGTGCCCGTCCCTCTTTGGCACGGTGGTGGGGGATGAGGGGGACCCGGTGCTCCCCAGCCCCATGGTGAGGACGTGCACGGCGGTCTGGGCCCGAGGGCAGGTACGGGCCGGGAGGAGAGCAAGGAGGAGCTGTGGGGGTGGGAGAGGGTGTGCTGCGGAGGGAGGTCTCGGGGCAGCTCCCCGTAAAGGCGAGCTGGGGAGGCTGGAGCTGCTAAGGAGTAGGAGGGCTGGCGGCAGCACAGGTGCAGCCGGGGTGAAGGCAGATGGGTTGCGGGCTCCTGGGAGGGATCGACCCACCCCATTCGCCTGCGAGACGAGGCTGCTCGGGGGGAATGGAGGATGTGGCAGGCGCTCTATGGCAGCGGAAGGAGGAACAGGGGCTGAGGGCATGGGGCTGATCCCTCCATCCCGCTGCCTTGACTGAGGGTGTTCCCGCCCGCAGGTGCTGCTGCCTGGGACCTGCCAGAGCTTTGGGGACGCCGAGGGGCCATGGGGGCTGTTGGCACCCTGGGCTGGCTGCTGCTGCTGCTGCTGATGCCAATGCCCCGGGTGGCAGGTGAGCGCAGGGACGTCGCGGGGATGGCAGCGGGGCTTGGGCACCCTGGGGCAAGGACACGAGCCCAGGGGCAGCGCAGAGCTCGGTGCCCGGGAGGTGGCCGGGTGTGGAGCACAGGGACAGCGGCATCGCCCCGGGGCAGGCGGGAGCGCAGACAGGGACACGTCCCTGAGGCGGCATCCACCCCCACCTTCCCGTGCCTCCCAGGTGCCCGACCCTGCATCCCCAAGGATTTTGGGCACGGCTCGCTTGTCTGTGTCTGCAACGCCACGTACTGTGACACGCTGGACCCGCTGGTCCTGCCAGCCCCCGGCTCCTACGTCAAGTACGAGAGCAGCAAGGCAGGCAAGCGGCTGGAGCGGAGCGAGGGCAGATTCCAGAGCAGTCTGCACACCCCAGGTACCATCACGGGCGGGCGGTGGTGGCTTCACGGAACCCCCGGGCACCGTGGGCTGAGCCGGGGTCTTCTCGCAGGGCTGTTGCTGACGCTCAATATCTCCACGCTGTACCAGCATGTGAAGGGCTTTGGCGGATCCCTCTCCGATGCTGCTGCCATGAATATCCTGAAGCTGTCACAGCCGGCCCAGGACAACCTGCTGCGCTCCTACTTCTCCGAGTGCGGTGAGCAGTGAGGGCACGGCAGTGTGAGCAGATCGTGGGGTCACCAGAGGTGGCTGCGCCTGTCCCTGCTGCAGGAACACCTGTCCCCTCGGTGCCTGCTCCAGTGCCGCTTGATGATTTTCCCGGTCCACAGGGATTGAGTACAACCTCATCCGGGTCCCCATGGCTTGCAGTGACTTCTCCGTGCGCCCCTACAGCTACGATGATGTCCCCCACGACTATGAGCTGAAGCACTTCAGGCTGGCGGATGAGGACGTGAAGATGAAGGTGGGAGGCTGAAGCCGCTGCCATCGGCACCTGGTCCCCCCTCACACTGGAGCTCCTGCTTGTGCCGGGACCCCCGTGACCAGGTGCTGCTGAGCACTGCACACTGTGGAGGGTGCATGGGAACAGCCTGTGGGAGCTGGCACCTCCTCCGGGGCACATCCTGGCGCATCCCAGCTGGCACTGGCAGGGTGAGGAGCCGGGGCACTGCGCCATGGGGTGGTGTTTGCCAGCTACCAGTCCCTGCTGAGGTCCCTTGAGTTCTCCCCTTCCTCCCGTGCCAGGTGCTGTGGTTTTGGGGACCTGCAGCTGGAACTAGCCCTGTCCCTCTGCCCTTTCCCGCAGATACCTCTCCTGCGCCGATCTTTGGCCATGAGCAAGCGGCCGCTGTTGCTGTTCGCCAGCCCCTGGACCGCCCCAGCCTGGATGAGGAGTAACGGGGATGTCCGCGGGAAGGGGACCCTGAAGGGGAAGGCGGGGGACAAGTACCACAAGACCTGGGCCAACTACTTCATCAAGTACCGTCTCTGGAGCCAGGCTGGGGTGGACAGTGAGGGGACAAGGGACTGAGGGGGTGGAGAGGGGCGCAGGTCATTCTACCTCCCCTTCTCTGCACCAGGTTCCTGGATGCGTACGCCAAACACAACGTGACCTTCTGGGCAGTGACGGCGCAGAATGAGCCACTGGCAGGGCTCTTCACACCCCCCCAGGCCCCCACCATCGCCTTCACAGCTGCACAGCAGCGGGACTTCATTGCCCAGGACCTGGGCCCTGCGCTGGCCCGCAGCCCCCACCGCACGCGGCTGCTCATGCTCGATGACCAGCGCATCCACCTCCCGCACTGGGCCAAAGTGGTGAAGAGCAGATCCCTTCCTTCCCCTCTGCCTCGCGCCCCAGCCCCAGGGTTTGTTGGAAATGGAGGCAGTGGCCTCTCCCAGCCCTAGAGAGTGGGATCAAACCGGGTCTGCCAGAGCAGGAACCAGAGCCGGCTCCTTCAGGAGCAGCCGCCTCCGCGTGTACCTGACGGGAGTGAGGACAGGATCCACTTCCTGGATCCCGGCAGTACTGCTGGACACCAGCACTTTCTCTGGGCAGAGTTTTGGCTGATTCAGCTTCCCTCACGATGTTGCAAAGGGGGAATCGCCCTAAACTAGGAGGAAAGAAAGGAAAATATGCCTCTGCCCCAGCCTTGAGCCAGGCAGAGTGTCCCTCCCTTGCCTCCAGCCGTGGCATGGCTGCAGGGCTGGACCACCCCAGGGGGATGTGGAGGGAGGACCAGGCAGCAGCAGAGCCAGGTGGGGGGCACAGGGCCCACCGAGGGGCAAAGCTGTACCCCACCCTCCCCACTGCACCCAGCGAGGTGCCAGAGCCATGTTGGGGTGCTGCTGAGGTGCCACATCCGTGCTGGGTGCTGCTCAAAGGGGTGCAGTGCTGTGGGGAGGAGGCTGCAGGTGAGGTGAGCTGTGCTGCCCATGGGAGGTGACCACAAGAGGCGGTGCTGGGAGACCACACTGGCACACGGAGTCCATACATCCATCCCCACGGGCTTGAGGCACGAGTGGCCTTGGAGTGAGGCATCTCCTTTGCTCCCCAGGTCCTGGGAAATGCCACAGCTGCCCGTTATGTGGCCGGCCTGGCGGTGCACTGGTACCTGGATGCCATTGTCCCACCCAGCTGCAGCCTCGAGGCCACCCACAAGCTCTTCCCTGACCATTTCCTCCTCTACACGGAGGCCTGCACTGGCTTCTTTACGTTCCGCTTCGCCGTGTCCCTCGGCTGCTGGGAGCGAGGGGACCACTACAGCTACAGCATCCTGACGGTACGGCCCCCACACTTCCTGCCTGGGGCTGGAGGGGCTCAGCCCTGCTCAGCCCCTCCCCTGCCCCCCCAGGTCATGAACCACTTTGTGTCCGGTTGGACTGACTGGAACCTGGTCCTGGATCTGGAGGGAGGCCCTAACTGGGTCAAGAACTTTGTGGACAGCCCAGTCATCGTGGACGGCAGCAAGGATGTTTTCTACAAGCAGCCCATGTTCTACCACATGGGGCACTTCAGGTGGGTCGGGGGGGCCCAGGTGCTGCCACGAGCCCCAGACCAGGGGCAGAACCCCTCTCCTGGTCCTCTTCCCACAGCAAGTTCATCCCCGAGGGCTCCCGGCGGGTGGGGCTGCACAGCAGCGGTCGCTGCCTCTTCTGCCAGCTGGAGCACGTGGCTGTCCTGCGCCCCGACGGTGCCCTCGTCCTGGTGGTCCTCAACAGGTCAGCCCACGCAGGGGACAGGGTGATGCTCGGCCCTGGCTGTGCCGACCTGCTCAGCCCATCTCATTCCCCAGGTCTGGCCAGGATGTGCCACTTGGAATCCGGGACCCTGCCATGGGGTTCATCGAGACTGTAGCTTCAGCCCACTCCATCCAGACCTACCTGTGGAGCCAGCAGTGATGGCCAGAGCAGTGCTGGGGGGCTCCAGGGGTCTCTAGGGGTCAGCTCTTCCCCCAGCCAAGGGTGGGAGCAGATGGTGACCCACCGCTGCGGGCCCAGCCCCGCCATGAGGGGCCCTGTGTGCTCCAGGGTCTGGCCAGGGCTGCTGCTTCCCAGCCTCCCCTCTCTCCCAGCACTTCCCATCCCCCTGGAAGCTCCCTCCACAACATCTCCTGGACCACACTTCCACACGTGGCCCCCTTGAAACCTTCGCGTGTGTCACGGGCGCCAAGTAAAGCCATGATGCGCTCCCTCCGGAATGCGCCGTTCCCGTCAGTGTTTCCTCTACGCGCTCGGAAATCGCTCGGTTTTCCTCGGCGGGGTGGCGCGGGGCCAGGGGTGCCCCAGGGGCTCTGGCCCCCGTGGCCTGCGGGTGGCTCCTTGTTTATTCCTGCTGCTGGAGCCTGCGCTGCTGCCAGCCCTTGATTCGTTCCATATGTGCTGTTAGTTTTCCCCAGCCTACTTTTTGGGGGAATTTTTTTACAATCCAAATGTCAGATGCTGTTGGAAAGGTCGAGTAAATGATATCAGTGTCCCCTTCCACTGAACCTCGTGGAGAAATTAGGCTTGTGCCACCTCTCCAGGGTGGCCTCTGGACAGAGTCCCCTCTATTCTGGCTGTGGCCAACACCAGCCACAGCCCGCAATGACCTCCCCGTCCTGTTTGCTTTCCCTAAATACCGGTTACAGTATTCCCTGTGCCTTTGGGAATGTTACCAGCATCTTTGAAGTCCAGGAATGAGAAAGTCAGAGCTCTCTTTGGCAAATGCCCCTGTGTGAGAGCTACGGAGCTGCTGAGGTTGGGGAAAATGAAAAACCCAGAGGTTTAGCAGCTGGTTTATTGGAGTGCGGTGTGAAGGTAACACCAGGCTCCGTCCCAGCTCTGTTCACGGAGCACATCAGCCTGTGCTGTGCTTTTATCCATGTCCCTGGGGAATGCTGGCCCCAACAGCAGCTGGGTCGGGATGCCTGTGCTTGAAATCATGGAATAGAATCATGGAATCCTTGAGGCTGGAAAAGGCTTCCAAGATCATCAAGTCCCCCACAGCACTGCCAAGGCCACCCCTAACCCATGTCCCCAAGTGCTCCATCCACATCTGTTAAATCTCTCCAGGGATGGTGACTCCACTACTGTCCCAGGCAGCCAATGCCAGGGCTGGACAGTCCTTCCCATGAAGAAATTTTCTTTAATATTCAACCTAAACCTTCTCTGATGCAACCTGAGGCCATTTCCTCTTGTTCTGTCCTTTGTTCCCTGGAAGCAAAGCCCGACTCCACCTGGCTGCACCCTCCTGCCAGAGAGTTGTGGAGAGCCAGAAGGTGCCCCCTGAGCCTCCTTTTCTCCAGGATGAGCTCCATTCAATTTACTCAGCTTCTCCTGCTGCTCCAGACCCTTCCTGAGCCCTGTCCCCTTCTCTGGACATGCTCCAGCCCCTCGACGTCTTTTTCATGAGGGGCCCAGAGCTGACTCCCAGAACTCGAGGTGTGACCTCATCAGTGTCGCCACAGAGTCACTGCCCTGGTCCTGCTGCCACACTACTCCTGACACCTTGGGAATGTCCCCTTCCCAAGGGACACCAGAGCTCTGCTGTGCCGGGATGGCACGTTTGGAGCCCTCGCTCCAGGTGTTCAGCAGTGCCCAGGGACAAGAGTGCAGGGAAATGTTTTGGCCCAGCCCTTCTGGGCCGGCTCTCTGCTCCTGCCTGTTTGGAACCACAGCTTCTGCACGAAGGTGCCTTCCCTCCCTATTGAAAATCCAACCGGCAATCTGGGGGATGCAACATCCCCGGCAATGGGGGTGGAGGAACCACCCCCATCATCCCCACCGGCTGCAGCCTGGGCTGGGGGATCCCTCCTCTGGTGGTAGCAGGGCTTTGGGTGGGGGGGCTGTGATCTCCAGCGAGGGGCTGTGACCCTGGGTGAGGCACCATGGTCCCTGGCCGGGGGTCTGCCTCCCTGGCCACCCACACCAGCCGCCCCAAGGGGACCCCGGGACAGACACCACTCCCCCGTGGCTCTGCCCGGCTCCTGTTTCTCCTGCGGAGCAGGTGCCTGCAATTAGGAAGGATCCCAAATTAGACGGTGTGGAGCCCAGACTTGTTTTGCAGGTGATAAACTGCTGCAGCCGGCTCCGCCCAGCCCGCTGCGCCCTGGGGCTCCGGAGTGGGGGCGAGGGGACCTCTGCCTGTAGCCCCCGCTGTGCCCATTGCCCACGGAGCCAGCAGGAGGGGTCGGGGGTCCCTGCCGTGACCGGCTGCTGCCTCCGCCCGGGTCAGGGAAGGAGCTGAAGCAGCCACAAGCGTGACACAGGTCACAGTGATGCCACTGAGCATGGCAAAGCCGAACCGCTCCCGGATGGGGTGAGCGGGGATGCTGGGTGGGCACAGCCAGGCCTACCCCGACCGAGGTGTCCCAGGACACAGAGCTGCTCCCGTGGGGCTCTTCCTAAGGGGAGAGGGGCAGACCTGGCTATAGGAGGTGATGGAGGCACTTGGGGGAGCATCTTCCGCTCCCCAACTTCCCTCTGGCCACTGGAACAGGTTTCGGGAGAAATTTTTTGCAAATGCTGTGGTGTGTGGAAAGCTCATTGGAGCCAGGTTGCAAAATCATCCCCAGGCTCCTCTTCAAACACAGAGTCCCATGAGCTGTCCCATCCCAAACTCACCTTTCCTGCTCTGCCAGACGCGTCACCTCCCACCAGGCACAGCCAGGACACAGGTCCTGCCGCCGCTGCCACAGAGACACGGCAAGAGGTGGCTTGGGAGCAGGTGAGTCCCCTGGATCCAGGGCAGCTTCAGCAGGTGGCAATGGGGATAGAGATGGGGATAAGGATGGGGATGAGGACAGCCCTGGGCAGCTGAGAACATGCCCTGGCCAAGCTGGGCACTGTTCCCAGGCAGAGAGCGGGAGGCAGTGGAGGCGGCACAGGAGCCTGGCCCCACTCCGCATCCCACAGGACCTTGGGGAGCAACAGGATGACACTATCCCACCCTGGTGGAGGTCCCAAGGTGTCCTCAGTCTGGCACCAGGGTCCTGAGGCTTGAAGGTGGCTCCTCCTGTGCTCTCGTTGAGAGGCTCCTTGCCCAGCACCAGGGGATGGACTGGACAGGGTGTGAGCACCTGCTTGGAGCAGGGCAATCTGGGACCCTCTGTGTCAGAGGCTTGAGCCCAAACTGCTCTGGCTGGACAAGCCCCAGCTGCCATGCATGAGGGATTGGGAGTGTGGAGCTGTTTGCTCCTGGCCATGGCTTGGGAGGCACCGGGGATACATAGGGTGACACAGTATGACATGACATGGCATGGCACAGCTGAGGGACAGGTGAGGAGGGACAGGGAGTGGGAGGGAGTCAATGGGACTGAACAAAGATGCCGGGTACAGCTGGTGTGGGCGGCTTGGAGCAGCGGGCTGGTGGGGTGGCTCATGTCTGGGGGCTGTGCACACACCTGGGGGCTGTGCACACACCTGGGACATGGCCAGAGCTGTTGGTGGGCACTGGAGGGGTCGGGGGGAAGGTGAGCGCTGGGCTGGAGCAGTGGGCAGAGGGCAAGGCATGCTCAGCCCTGGCAGGGAGGTCTGGTGGTCCCCAAAGTCCCCGGGCAGGAGGGTGATGCTGGGGCTCTCCCTGCCCTGTGTCTCTGTCCCCATGCGGGGCTGGGTCAGGGCCAGAAGAGCTGGGTGCTGACCCCTCACCCTGCTCCCAGCTCCTCTGTGTCCATCGGCATCGTCTGAGCCGCTGCAGCAGAGGTGCCATGGGGCCAGGCTGTGCCAGCATCCTGGGCTGGCTCCTGCTGGCACAGGCAGCCCTGCAGGCCACAGGTATGAGCTGGCGTGTGTTCCTTGGCTTTGGAGGGTGGCAGATTTGGAGTCTGCCATGGCTCGAAGGGATGAGCTGGGCTCCTGCCACAGCCCTTGGTGCCCACCCAGAGTCTCCTCTACTGCAGGTAGCCGTCCCTGTGATGCCAAGGATTTTGGGCACGGCTCGCTGGTCTGTGCCTGCAGTGCCACGTACTGTGACACGCTGGACCCCCTGGTCCTGCCAGCCCCCGGCTCCTACGTCAAATACGAGAGCAGCAAGGCCGGCAAGCGGCTGGAGCGGAGCGAGGGGAGCTTCCAGCACAACACCAAGACCCCAGGTAGCACCGTGGCCAGTGCCTGCTGTGAGACAGTCTGTCCTACACAGTGCTGGTGGTGACACTGTGTGTCCCCACAGATTTCCACCTCACCCTGGACACAGCGCAGCGGTACCAGAAGGTGAAGGGATTTGGTGGCTCCATCACTGACGCGGCTGCCATCAACATCCAGTCCCTGTCCAAGGATGCCCAGAACCATCTGCTCCGCTCCTACTTCTCCGAGGAAGGTGAGCCTGGGACAGTGATACTGCTGGGTGGTAGGGCTGGGGTCCGGCTGCTGAGATTTGTGCTGTGGGGCTGGGGGGGCTGGACCCCCAGATACACCCTGGGGTTGCCCATCACCACCTGCCCTGTCCTCAGGCATCGAGTACAACCTGGTGCGTGTGCCCATGGCCAGCACCGACTTCTCCATCCGCCTGTACACCTACGCCGATGCCGAGGGCGACTTCGAGCTCAGGCACTTCAACCTGACGGAGGAGGACACGCGCATGAAGGTGAGTCCTGCAGGAAGAGTCTGAGGGACTGGATCTGCTGGCTGGGTGGGACGGGATGGGATGGGATTGGGTTGGGTTGGGACAGGATGGACAGGGGATAAAGGGAAGTTCCTTCCTGCTGATTAGGAGGGAGAGGATTCATCCTTCCATCTTGGGGGAGAAAGGATGGGATTGGACGTGATGGGATAGGATGGGATGGGATGAAATAGGAATGGGAAGAGGAGCACTTCCAGTAGGGAGAGGATTCATCCTTACATGTGAGTGAGATGGGATGGAATAGAATGGATGGGAAGAGGATGGGAAGGTGAACATGTCCAGTGGGGAGGAAAAGGATTCATCTGGACACCTGGGTGAGATGGGATGGAATAGAATGGGATGGAATCAGGAATGGGATGGGATGGGATCTCTATCTTCCTGCCTCTGAGGAGGGAGATGACTCCTCCTGCTGCCTGCACTGTCAGTGCTGGGACAGACCCAGAGAGCTCAGTGCCATCGCACTTGTCCCCAGATCCCCATCCTCCAAGCAGCCCAGGCGGTGGCCAAGCGGCCGCTGTCGCTGTACGCCAGCCCCTGGACCTCCCCGGTCTGGATGAAGACGAATGGAGCGATGACAGGAAGGGGGACACTGAAGGGCAGCCCTGGGGACAAGTACCACCGGGCCTGGGCCAAGTACTTCATCCGGTGAGGGGCCACGGGAGGGCAGCGGGTGCCGGGGATGCCGTGCCTGGGGCTGGAGCTGGTGCAGGCGTGACAGGGCCATTCACCATCTGCCACACCAGGTTCCTGGATGAATACGCCAAGCACAACCTGACCTTCTGGGCAGTGACAGCGGGGAACGAGCCCACGGCTGGTGAGATCGTCTTCTACCCCTTCCAGTGCCTGGGCTTCTCCCCCGAGCACCAGCGGGACTTCATTGCCCAGGACCTGGGCCCGGCGCTGGCCAACAGCTCCCACCGCCACGTCCAGCTCATCATCCTGGATGACCAGAGGGTGATGCTGCCCTACTGGGCGCAGGTGGTGAGTCCCCATAGCAGCTCTCCTGGCCCCACAGCAGATCTCCCAGCCCTGGGCAGTGGTGACCCTTCTCTCCTGCCAGGTTCTCAAAGACCCTGTGGCCGCCAGCTACATCAGCGGCATCGGCATCCACTGGTACCTGGACTTTCTGGCGCCCATAGACCTGACGCTCTCCATCACCCATCACCTCTTCCCAGATTACTTCCTCCTCTCCACAGAGGCCTCCACAGGCTCCTACTTTTGGGAGCCCAGGGTGGTGCTGGGTGGCTGGGACCGTGGGAGCAAATACAGCCACAGCATTTTGACGGTAGGGCTTGGTGGGGGCCACGGACACGCCAGCCACCCTGGCTACCCCCCGGGCCTGCCTGTGGCTCAGCACCATCCCCTGCCCCACAGAACCTCAACAACTACGTGACAGGCTGGACTGACTGGAACCTGGCCCTGGACATGGAGGGGGGCCCCAACTGGAGCAAGAACTACGTGGACAGCCCCATCATTGTGGACAGCAGCAAGGACGTCTTCTACAAGCAGCCCATGTTCTACCATCTAGGGCACTTCAGGTGTGTTGGGGCCACAGATTGCTGGTTTCCAATGCAGGCTCCAGGTACCACACTCAGCCCCTGCTTGTCCCCACAGCAAATTCATCCCTGAGGGCTCACAGCGTGTCGGACTGGCCGTCTCCAAGAAGTGCCGCCGGTGTGACCTGGAGCACTCGGCTTTTCTGCGCCCCGACGGTGCTATTGTCCTGGTGGTCCTGAACCGGTGAGTGGCTCAGTTCTGCTCCCTGGTACAAGGCCCCACTGACCCCACTAAGTCCCCATCCCCTCTCGCTTTCCCCACAGCTCCCCCATGGATGTGTCCTTTGGGGTCTCGGACCCACGGGTCGGCTTCATCGAGGCCATGGCTCCCAGCGACTCCATCCAGACATTCCTGTGGAAGCAGCCAGCCTAGTGTGGCCACGGCCAGCAGAAGAGTGAGGTGCCTGCGCCAGGAATGGAGGGGTGCTTGGGGAGAAGACTCCAAAGGGGCCGAGGCTGCAGCACAGCCCCTGCAGCCCCCTGTGCTGAAGAGGACCTGTTAGACCCAAGGGCTGCAATGCCTGTGCTTTTCTAGATGTTTTCTTAAAATAAACAGGTTTTCTACAAACTTGCCAGAGCCCCCGACCCCTTCTTGGTGCCAGCTCAG
This sequence comes from Dasyornis broadbenti, assembly GCA_013397935.1. NCBI lineage: Eukaryota > Metazoa > Chordata > Aves > Passeriformes > Dasyornithidae > Dasyornis > Dasyornis broadbenti. The sequence continues at coordinate 268,495 of VZRN01002245.1, forward strand.
TGGACAGGACTATGTCAGGGGCCAGAGGACGCAGGTTTGGGGCTGATGGTACCTCCTGAACCCCATTGGTCCCACCCCTCCTCTGCCCAGGTTCCTGGGGCATCCATGGGGCTGGTGATGAAGAGATGTAGGGGACTGTTACCCCAAGTGGTGGCATCTCCCTTCTGTCTGCCACCGCAGCATCCCCCAGGCAGGGAAGAGCCCAAAGCTGGCAGGGACCAGGGCCCAGCCGCAGTCAGGACGTGCAGCCGGGATTTAGAGCAGAGCTCTGGCGTCGGCAGCTCCTGCTTCTCCCTGGCCAGAGCAGGCGGCTGTGGTTTCTCCTGCCGGAGCAGCCATCAGCTCCTCCAGCAAATGGGAACTGGGAGCGTGGGGCACATACTTCCCGAGTGACGTTATGGGGGAGTGGGCTTGGGGGGGGCTGCACTGACTCATTCCCCTCCCACTGGGGCCCCTCAAACTGGGCCAGTATGGGGGAAGCTCTGCAGCTGGCCCAGCACCATGGCTCCGCTCCAGCCCAGTGCAGGGGCTCCTGGCCACTGTGCCCGGGCTGCGGGCACGTGGGGTGCGTGGCCACGAGCTCAGCCCAGGGACATTTAGCCACCGCAGCAGCAGGGCTGGGATGCCGGTGGCAGCGGCAGCCGGCGGCCAAACAAGCGAGGGCTGTGTGCCGGCCTGGCCCCACGCCGCCTTTCCATCTGTGCACTCGTAAACTGGCAGTGGCCAGCGGGAACGGCAGCGCGGCCAACACCGCGACCAGCCACACGCCGGGTGGCCCAGGGGACCACGGGGGCAGACGGAGCCCAGGTGGCCGCCCCTGACCCCGCTCACAACCCACAGGCCATGCTCCCAGCTGTGCCAGCTGCAGGAGCTCCCTGGCGCTGGCAGGCGTAGTGGAATGCAAACAGATGTCAGCACTGGAGGGATCCCGGCTGCTGGAGCGGGGCTCTGGGTGTCCCGCTGGCGGCGGGGAGTGCTCCTAGGCTGGGGACATGTCCTGACGAGCAGCCCCAGCTGCCCTTGGCACTGGTTTCGTGTCCCGGCTGTGCTGCCGTGCTCGGGGCAGCCAGGCTGGCAGCAGCATGGAGGGGAGGCACCAGCCCCACAGAACTGCTGTCAGTGCTGCCTGGAGGGATGCCACATCGGAATGATGCAGGAGAGATGTCGGGCTCAGCCCCACAGCTCTTGAGGAAGGGATGGGTTACACTGCCAAGACACCACAGATGCTTTTAGGTCCCCCCTCTGACCGGTCCTCAGCAAGACCCAAGGCTGCGGTGAGGGGCAGAGCTGCAGGCAGGACACGTTTGTGCCCACTGCAACACTCCAGCCTGGACAACTGGGGAAACTGGGAAAGGCCTCGAGTGTGCTGGGAGTACAAGAGGGAGCAGGAGGAGAGAGGGAGGTTTATTGGTGTGGCAGGGATGCTCCTGTGGAGAGGACTGTGGTTCCTGGTGGGACACTGAGTAGAGCACCCGCAGGGAGTGGTGCTGCCAGGCTCCCCGCGTAAAAACAGTCAGTTCCAGGGGCTGGGGAGGAACAGTCACACAGCTCATCCTCACTCCTCCTCCTCCTCTTCCTCCTCCAGGGCGATGGGCTGCCGGCCGGCCGGCCCCACGCTACCACGCTGGATGGAGACGATGCCGCTCAAGAAGGCATAGCCCAGCATGGCCACCAGCCCCACCAGCACCGACAGCAGCTGCTTGCGCCGTTTGTGGGGGTCCTCTTCTCCTTCAGTGCCATCTGTGCCTGCAGCCCGAGGAGCACCGGTCAGGGGATCACCTGGAGGGGCAAAGCAGGGATGGGGGTGGGAAGGGTCACCCTGAGACCAAGTGCCAGCTGGGGACGCATCTGGGGGGACAGATCACCCCAAGGCCGCAGGGTGAGGCAGGGGACGGCTCTCACCTCCGTCCCAGGGGAAGTAAAGGCTGAGGATGGAGGTGCAGTAGTTGCACAGGTTCTGCAGGGACTTCAGGTGCTGCTGCAGTTTCCCGTTGGGCAGCTTCGCCTTCAGGAGTGGCGCCAGGCGGCTAAAGACTAAGGCATCGAGGGAGGCCGGCCTGGGGCACAGAGAGCCGTGCCTGGCCCACTGTCCCCACCCAAAGCCACCCAGAACCACTGGCCACCCCCAGTCCCAGCACCCCAGGGGATGGCTCCTCCCCTGTCCCCTGCGAGCCTGTCCCACCCCAAAGCAATGCACAGGGGCTGCAGCTCCCATGTAGACCACAGGGGCTCATCCCTGCTGGGGTGCGGGGTGCTCTCAGCACCCTTTCCCTCTTCCCCTTTGGCCACCTACGAGTCTCCAAAGAAAAACTTCTGGGAGCCAAGGCGCTGGGAGAGGAGTGTCAGGCATTCCCGAGCTTCCCGGTAGAGCTGCAGGAGGACAGAGGACAGAGGGCTGTCACCTGCCCAAGTACCACGACGGTGCTCATGGGAGCAGGAGGGGGGATCCCCAGACCTCATTTTGGATTTTGGCCTCACATGGATCCCCTGGACACTGCTGAGGAACCGCTGCGCCCAGACCCCTTCCCTCACCTCCTTCTCCAGCTTCTCCTCATCCTCCATGTAGTCATCGCCCCATATCAGCTGCAGCCGCTCCAGGTGCCGCTTGTGCATGGCGTTGGGCAGGAAGAAGTTGAGGGGGAAGGGGATGGTTTCTGCGTACCACTTCCGCGTGTGCTCCACGTAGTTCTTTGCGTCCACCCAGAAGGTGTGGATCTGTGGTGGAGAGCAACCCGCGACCCAGCCATGGTGGGGCTGCAGTCAGCGCTGCAGGCACACCAAAGCCCCTGCCTGGCACAGCCACCCTGGAGACCACGAGGGGCTGCAGGAGCATCAGAGTCAAGGGCAGATCCCAGCCCAGGCTGCACAACGCACTGCTGCCTCCCCGAAGCCCTGATCCCTGCCCTGCCAGGCCCCCAGGATGTTGCTGCTGGCAGCGCTCTCCAGCTCTGCTGGCAGGCGGGCACACACCCGAGCCCACCGGCATGGCTCCAGGGAGCAGACCCCATCCTCGGTGAGTCCCCCTTCCCTGCAGTGCCCCCGAGTCTCACCAGTACTGGCAGCAGCTTCTCCTCTAGCAGGGACACGAAGGCCAGTGTGTCCGCGCTCTGCGTGGCCGACAGGTCGTAGTCAGCATTGTACTTCTGCAGAGCAAACACCACAGTCTGATCCCATGGGACGCATGAAATCCTGCCCGAGGGTGACACAACAGACTCCCCTCCTCTCTGAGGGGCTCCAGGACCCCCCAGCCCCGGGCAGGGCCTCTCTGTACCTGTTTCCTGAGGTGTGTTATGATCTGCTGTGTTTTGGAGATGGTGCCCTCGTCCCGTGTCCTCAGCGCAGGCAGGTGCCCTGCGGGCAGGGGGAGTGGGGGCTGCAGGTGCTGTGCCTGGGGGCACCCACAGTGGGGGAGGGGTGCAGGGGGCTGGAGTTGGGGACAGAACCCCCTGCCTGGATGAGGGGCACACGGCAGAGGCACAGGCAGTGACAGGGGTCTAAGGTGAGGTGGGGGACACAGTGGTGAAGGGGAGGAGGTGGAAACGGTGATGGGAAATGAGAAATGGGCTGGGACAAGGGGGTGCAGTGGGGTATGAGTGATAGACAGAGGGGTGCAATGGGGAGTGATGGGGCAGTGACAGCAATGGGGTGTAAGGGTGCAGCGATGCGGGGGGGCACAGAAAAAAGGGGGTGCAGTGAGATGTGGGGTGTGATGAGAGTGTTCAACAGGACAC
>VZRN01002247.1:0-13049 GCA_013397935.1 Dasyornis broadbenti
GGACACTGAGGGGACACTGGGAGCACTGGGGCAAACTGGGAGCACTGGGGTGAACTGGTGATACTGGGAACACTGGGAGCACTGGGAGCACTGGGGACATTGGGAGCACTGGGGTGAACTGGGAGCACTGGGGTGAACTGGTGATACTGGGAGCACTGGGAGCACTGGGAGCACTGGGGTTGCCTCCCCTCTGGTGGCTTCCCCTCGCCAGGATTCCCCTTCACTTTCCAGGCCCTTCCCGAGCCGGGAATTCCGGAATTCTGCAGCTGGCATCTCACCTGAGGGGGCGGAGGGGCGGAATCCCTGATTTATCCCGAAAATTCCATTTCCAGGTGCCGCCATCCCACGGAATCGAGGGAAGAATTCCCGCGTCAGGAATTCCGTGTTCATCCCCGGATTTGCTGGATCGCCAGAGGGGAAAAACCACGAAACCTTCCTGGGGGGATGTGGGGAAGGAGCTGGAACCGCAATTCCCAAATGGAATAACGGATCCAGGGAGCAGCTGCTGGCAGGGAATGGAGGGAGATAAATCAATCAGGAATATCCTGGGACAGAGCGGAATTCCAGCCCCTCGGCCCCAGCTGCCGGGAGCTGGGGAAAACAGGGAAAAGCCAAAGCATCCTCAGGGATCAGGAAGAAAGGGGAAAAAAGAAATCCCGGAATTTAAAAAATCCCAGCCAAAAAAAATCCCGGAATTAAATTTGGGGACGTTTTTCCATCGATGTCACCGAAGTCAGGGATCATCAACACAAAAAAAAAAAAAAAAAAAAAAGAAAAACATCCTGGAATTGAAAAAAAAACCCGGGAAAAAAAAAAAAAAAATCCAGGAATTAAAGTTGGGGACGATTTTCCCTCAAAGTCACCGAAGTCAGGGATCGGTGACAAAGGACAAAAAAAATCCCGGAATTTCCCTCAAAGTCACCAAAGTCAGGGATTTCTCCCTGACGCTGCAGCTCTGGGAACATCGGATTTCACCCGGCTCGGCCTTTTCCAGCCGGATCCAGAGGAAATCCTGCTCCTCCGGATGCTGATCCCGGCGGATTCCGGAGGGATCCAAGGGCGCGCTGCACTTCTGGAAAATCCCCTTTTTTCCCCACTTTTTCCTGAGAGGGTTTTTCCCTCCTCTCCCGTTCGTGGCCTCAAAAAGCCGGGAAGGAAGGAAAATATTCCCCATCCTTTGGGAATTTTCCATGGAAAGTCTGATTGACGCCACTCAGGGCTGAGTCTTTCGGGATTTGTTTGGGAAAAATTCCGTATTTTTTCCCATGTAGGTGCCTCTGGAAGAGGCAGAGAGCGGGAGGAAAAGTTTGGAATCTGCTCATGGAGGAAACTGGGATGCGCCTCCCGCCCTCAGCTCCGTGTGGGAACAACCAAATCCGGTGGAAAAGGATCAAAATTCCCAAAAAGGAACGGCTGGAAACTCCGGAAAAATCTCATGAACGGGATGGGAAACGCATCCTGAATTTCCGAGTTTGGGATGGGGGAATGTTGGAATCGGCAGGAATTCCTGGGAAATCCCTTCCCAGATCCACCCGGGATCTTTGTCCTCTCCCAAAACCCCACGGAAAATCCTTTCCCTTGGCCCGTTCCCGGAGATCCGCAGCGATCCCGTTATCCCGGTTAATCGCGGGACGGAAAAGCGGGAGAAACGGATCCCTCCGGCCTCTTTGGGAAAACGTTGATCCGCCGGAAAACCTTGGGAAAGGTGGAATTGAGGCTGGGAGACACCGGGAGCCTTTCGGGATGAGCTGGCGGCGGATGCGCGTCCCAGGCGCTCGGGTTTTTGGGGATGAAAATTCCAGGCACCCGGTTTTTCGCGGACGCGCATCCCAGAAACTGAGTTTTCAGGGATCCACATCCCAGTTCATGGAAGCACATCCCAGTTCACGGATCCACATCCCAGCCTCTCGGTTTTCATGGATGTTTTTCCCAGGCACCCGTTTTTCCGTGGATGCGCGTTCCAGGTGCTCGGTTTTCGTGGATCCACGTCCCAAGAACTCGGTTTTTATGGATGAAAATTCCAGGCACTCGGTTTCTGTGGATGAACATCCCAGGCACTCGGTTTTTATGGAATCACATCCCAAGCACTCGTTTTTCATGGATCTGCATCCCAGACATTTGGTTTTTCATGGATGCGTATCCCAGACATTTGGTTTTTCATGGATCTGCATCCCAGACATTTGGTTTTTCATGGATGCGCATCCCAGGCACTCGATTTTCACGGATGAAAATTCCAGGCCCTCAGTTTTTACGGATGCGTCCCAGGCGCTCGTTTCTCGTGGATCCGCATCCCAGGCATTTGGTTTTTCATGGATGCGCATCCCAGGCACTCGATTTTCACGGATGACAATTCCAGGCACTCGGTTTTCATGGATGCACATCCCAGTTCATGGATCCACATCCCAACACTCGGTTTTCATGGATGTGCATCCCAGGAACTCAGTTTTCACGGATGAACATCCCAATTCATGGAAGCACATCCCAGGCACCCGGTTTTTCATGGATCCCCATTCCAGGCGCTCAGTTTTTATGGATTCATATCCCAGGAACTCAGTTTTCACGGATGAACATCCCAATTCATGGAAGCACATCCCAGGCACCCGGTTTTTCATGGATCCCCATTCCAGGCCCTCGTTTTTCGTGGATGCACATCCCAGGCACTCGGTTTTCACGGATGAAAATTCCAGGCACTCATTTTTCATGGATGCATCCCAGGCCCCTCGGTTTTCATGGATCCGCATCGCAGGAGCTCAGTTTTCATGGAGCCTCAGCTTTTCCCGCCCCACGGATTCTCCCATCCGGGCCGCGCTTCCCGCGTGGAAATCCCGGAGCTTTTCCCGTCCGCACCCCCGGGAGCACGGACAGAGCGGTTTGGCCTCATTTCATTCCCTGTGGGAATAAAATGATTCCTGGATTTATTCCTAATATGGGAATTAAAACCCGGATCGGGAGCGAAATAACGGATCCCGAGTTTGTTATTCCAGGAAAAGCAGCAGGAATTCCGAAGCGGATTCCTTTGGGAATTCTTTCAATTCCGGGAGAAGGGATCGCTCCTTTCCCGAGCGTCCAAGTCCAGAGCGGTCGGAATTCGCAATCCCGGAGCTCCTCCAGCGCGAAAGGATGGAAAATCCCACCTGACATTCCCAAAAATCCCAGCATCCGCGGTCGGGGAGTGCCACCTGCTGTCCCTGCTCCGGGGGAATCCTCGGATCCATCCCAGATCCCGAAGCTGGCGGGAATTCCCGGCCGTTTTGGTGGGAATGGCAGCAGGATTGGGAAAATGGGCGGAAAATTGGGAATGGGCCCGGCCAAAAGCGCATCCAGGTGGGACAGCAGCGGGAATTTCCTCATGGAAAGGGCGGTCAGGATTCGGAATTCGCTGCCCAGGGAGGTTTGGAGTCTCCCCCATCCCGGGAATTGTCCAAGGAATTCCTGGATGTGGCATTCGGTGCCCGAGGTGGGGATCGGGCTCGGGTCGATGATCCCGGAGGGATTTTCCAAACTCAGGGAATCCTGGGATTCTGCCCAGCTTTTTCCTCATTGTCCCCATCCAAATCCCTGGTTCATCCCAAAAATCCACGGCCAGGCGTCACCATCCCGCGGGAACCGGGGAAGAATTCCCGCGGCAGGAATTCCAGATCTGGGGAAGGATTTGGGAGCCGGCGCCTTTCCAACGTGGAATTCTCACATGGAATTCTCACATGGAATTCTCACATGGAATTCTCACATGGAATCACGGAATGGTTTGGGCTGGGAGGGGCCTCAAAGGGGCCTCATCCCATTCCAAACCCCTTCCCGCATCCCGGATTTTATGGAGCTCCAGATATTCCTGGATATCCTGGGATGTCCAGAGGATCGGGCCGCAATTCCCGGTGGAGGCTGGGATGGGGCTGGAGCCGGTCCTGGGCGGGAGTGAAGGAAAATCGTGGCGGGAAAAAGGAAAAGAATTCCAGGGAAGGAGGGAAAAGCAGCCAAGCTGAGCTGGGTGCGTTCGTTAAAAAATCGGGATTAATTGAAAAATCGGGATTAATTGAAAAATCGGGATTAATTGAAAAATTGGGATTAATTTTTAAAATTGGGATTAATTGAAAAATTGGGATTAATTTTTAAAATCGGGATTAATTAAAAAATCGGGATTAATTAAGGATATTCCACCCTCCAGACCCCATTGCTGTTCCCATTCCAGGCAAAATTCCCGCTTGGATTTGTCTTCTGGGATGGATCCGTAATGGAATTTCTCCCATTTTGGGAGGGATCTGTGTCCGGGCAGGCTCCGGGATTTTTTTAGGAATTGCCAGGATCTCTCGGATCCCGCAGGAGTCCGGCTCTTCCCAGGAAAAGCAGCCTGGAAAAAGCCGCTTGGGAAAAGCTGGATCCGGCCTGGAGCGAATCGCACGGATCCATCCATGGATTCACCACTAGATCGCAGCACTTCCCCGATTTCTGCAGCCGGCGGGAAAAGGGAGCCGCTGGAACATCTTGGAATTCCTGGAGCGAAATTCCGGGTGGGAAACGGCGCGGAAAGGACGCGGCCAGGAACATCCCTGCCCCCAGGACGGATCCGACCCACGGGAATTCCTTGGGAAAAAGCGGCAGGGGCAGCGTCCGGCCGCTCCGGGGATTCCCATTCCGTGGGGATAAAAGTTGGGAACGGGATCCCTGGGTTTGTCCTTGGGCAAACTCGGCCGTGGATCCCGGAGGGAAAATCCGGGAAGAGAAAAAAAATCCTGGAAGAAAATCCTGGGAGAAAAAGAGGGAAGGAAGGAGCAGGGGAGCGGCGGCGGCGTCCAGGGAAGGGGAATTCCGGGAATTTTGTAGCGAGAATTCCCGGCTGGAATGGCGGGAATCATCGGATAAATGTGGGAATGCTGCTGCCAAGGGAAGCAGGTTCGGTGCTCGTGGATCGGGATCGGGATGCGGGAAGCGCTCCCTGGAGCACAGGGATGGAACGAGGGACGTTCCTGGAATTCCTGCCCTGGGAATGAATCCCATCAAAATTCCCCTTCCCTTTCCCGTTCCATGCTGGAGAGCCCCAGCCTGCAGCCGCTGCCCAATCCTGGAGAATTCCAGTGAGAATTCCATACCGGAATCCCACGGGATGCTGATGGCTCTGGGAGTGTCCGGAAGGATCAAATCCATGGATTCATTCACTGATAATCCCGAGAATCTGGGCGGGATTTTTGTGGGATTTGGCGGGATTTTTGTGCCGGGAGGAATCCAAGGTGATCCCTGGGACAGAAATTCCTTAAGGATTGAGCAGAAACCCTGGGATGAGCCGGACATTCCCTTCCTGGCACTAAAATTCCCTGGAATGCGTCAGGGCCGAAGCAGCCGCTATCCCAGGGAATATCCAGCGGGAATTTCCCCACGGAAAGGGCGGTCAGGCTTTGGAATTCGCTGCCCAGGGAGGTTTGGGGTCTCCCCATCCCTGGAAGTGTCCATGGAATTCCTGGATGCGGCACTCGGTGCTCAGGGTGGGCATCGGGCACGGCTTGGGCTCGGTGATTCCCGAGGAATTTTCCAGCCTCGGGGATCCTGGAATTCTGCCCAGGTCATTCCTGGAGGCCGCAGCTGCTGCGTTTCCATCCCTGGCAGTGCGGGATATCGGGAAGGAATTCCCGGCTGGGAGGGTGGGGAGCGGCCGGGATGGAATTCCCAGAGAATCCATGGCTGCTCCCGGATCCCTGGGAGTGTCCAAGGCCGGGATGGAGCGACCTGGGATCGGGAAAGGTGTCCCTGCCCTTGGAATGGGATGAGTTTAAGGCTCCTTCCAGCTCAAACCATTCCACGATTCCATGATTCCGTAATTCCATGATTCCACGATTCAGTAATTCCATAATTCCATGATTCCACGATTCCATGATTCCATGGTTCCACGATTCCATAATTCCATGATTCCACGATTCAGTAATTCCATAATTCCATGATTCCATGATTCCATGATTCCACGATTCAGTAATTCCATAATTCCATGATTCCATGATTCCACGATTCCACGGTTCCACGATTCCACTATTCCATAATTCCACGATTCCACGATTCCACGATTCCACGATTCCATGATTCCACGATTCCACTATTCCATAATTTCACAATTCCACGATTCCACGATTCCACGATTCCACAATTCCACGATTCCACAATTCCATGACCGCATGACCCCACAATTTCTCCGGCCTGTTTTCATCCCAGTTTTCTGTGATCCCTCTCCATCCGCAGCAGCGGCAGCAACATTCCCGCGCTCCCACCCCATTCCGGCGCCGTCCCCTCTCCCCTGGGATCCCAGCCAGCGTCTCCACCCCATCCCAGATTTGGGATAAGGAAAAAACGGGATCCATTCCCATCCCTGCTCCCTTCAACGCCTCATTTCCCTCGTCCACCTTCCCTTTAACTCAGCTTTCCCGGGAATTCTTATCCCGGGAAGCAGCGGGAGGGCGATCCTTAATCATCCCCGTCGTCGCTTAATTGCCGGAGCCGGAGCCCGCTCCGAGGAGAGCGTGGAATGTTAAATTTAGCCGGATCTATTTTGGGCCATTCCCGCTCTCCTGGCCACGGATTCCGCCTCTCCCGCTCTTCCCGAGGACGAAAACAGCCCGGGAACGGCGGAGCGGTGCCGTGGGCTCCCAGCTGGAATTCCTGGGAATGCGGGAATGCCTGGGAAATGGGTGGAATTGGGATCCCGGTGGATTTTTTTGGGGAAAAGCTGTTCCGTGCGCGGTTCCGACGGCGCCGTGTCCGGAGGAAGCTCGGGATGTGCGGAATCTGCCCAGGAATCCGTGGATCCATTTCCCCCGATTTCCGGGCTCCCAGACCGGCGGAATTCCTTGTTCTCCTCGTTCCCTGCTCCCCATTTCCAGGGCCCTTTCCCAAGCCCTCCTGGTGGCGTTCACACGGAGCCGCAGCGGCCGATCCGGAACCTCCCACGGCCATCCCTGATTCCCGATCCCTGATTCTTCCAGGAGCAGGGCTGGGATCTCCCACCTCAATCCCTCATTCCCAGCAGCAGATCCGGAATTTCCCGCCTCAATCCCTGATTCCCAATCCCTGATTCCTCCAGGAGCAGGGCTGGGATCTCCGGCTCCAATCCCTGATTCCCAGCAGCAGATCCGGGATCTCCCACCTCAATCCCTCATTCCCATTATTCCCAGGAGCAGGGATGGAATCTCCCACCTCAATCCCTCATTCCCGTTGCCTCTGTGGCCTCCTCTCCCCGCTCCCCCACCTCAATCCCTGCATTCCCATTTTTTTTTTTGGGATCCCGGAATCAGCTGTGCCTCCCCTGTGCCCCCCTCAGCCGCGCCCTCCCACCCCTTCGGATGCCGCTTTTCCCGGGAAAACCGCCCTGGCAAAGGCAAAGTCAAATCCCGACAGGACACGAAGCCAACAGATCCATTAAAACCTCGTTAATTCCTGCCGGGAGCGGCTTTAATTAACAAATCCCGGGAATGCGGCAGAGCCGGTGCCCACCTGAGCGCCGCTAATGAAATGCCGGCTCAAATTCCCCGGAATCTGGCAGGGAATGTTCCGCCCGCTGCCAAGATTTCCTCCGCAGCCTCCGCGTTCACCTCGTTTGTCATTGTCCTCCCCGGCGCCGGAGCGGGGGGGAGTTCCTTTGGAAAACGTTCCCAGTTTTCTCCTCCGCTTCCCGGGAAGGCCTTTGGGAAAGGTTTTCAGCCGAATCCCGCTTTTCTCCCGGATTTTGGGAGCGTTGGCACTGCTGGTTTTTCCGTGGGATGTTGTCCTGCTGGCTCTTGGATGAGTTCCGGTGGGAGATGTCCCTGCTCGGGGACTCGGCGACCTCCAAAGGTCCCTTCCACGATGATTTTTTGGGAAGATTTGGGAATCGTGACACGATTTCGGGAAGCTTTTGGAATCATTCCGTGGTTTGGGAATCATTCCATGATTTTGGGAAGATTTCCTTCATCCAAGGCTCCCTCAGCATCCTCAGCCAGGAAGGAAGGACCCTTCCAAGCCATTCCATGATTTCGGGAAGGTTTTGGAATCACTCCATGATTTTGGGAATCATTCCATGATTTTGGGAAGATGTTCCTCATCCGAGGCTCCTTCACCGTCCTCAGCCACGGAAGAAGGTTCCTTCCCAACCCATTGGGAATTCCATGATTCCATGATTTTTGGGAAGATTTTCCTCATCCGAGGCTCCTTCACCATCCTCAGCCATGGAGGAAGGACCCTTCCAAGCCATTCCATGATTTCGGGAAGGTTTTGGAATCACTCCATGATTTTGGGAATCATTCCATGATTTTGGGAAGATTTTCTCCATCCGAGGCTCCCTCAGCACCCTCGATGTCCCCTGTCACGGTGGCAGTGACACTCCAAAGTGTCCTGGGACGGTGACACCCCGACATCCCCCGTGAGGGTGACAGTGACACCCCAATGTGTCCTGGGACACCCCGATGTCCCCTGGGATGGTGGTGGTGACACCCCACAGTTCCTTGTGATGGTGACACCCCAGTGTCCCCTGGAGTGGTGACAGTGACACCCCAATGTGTCCTGGGACACCCCAATGTGTCCTGGGACACCCCAAAGTGTCCTGGGACGGTGACACCCCAACATCCCCTGTGAGGGTGACAGCGACACCCATTGTGTCCTGGGACACCCCGATGTCACCTGGAGTGGTGGCGGTGACACCCCACGGAGTCCTGTAGTGGTGACACCCCAAAGTGTCCTGGGATGGTGACACCCCAGTGTCTCCTGGGACACCCCAATGTGTCCTGGGACACCCCAACGTCCCCCGTGAGGGTGACAGTGACACCCACTGTGTCCTGGGACACCCCAGTGTCCCCTGGGATGGTGACAGGGACACCCCAAGGTCACCTGGGACACCCCAATGTCCTGGGACACCCCGATGTCCCCTGGAGTGGTGATGGGGACACCCCAAAGTGTCCTGGGACGGTGACACCCTGATGTCCCCCATGATGGTGACAGTGACACCCACTGTGTCCTGGGACACCCCAGTGTCCCCTGGAGTAGTGACAGTGACACCCCAATGTGTCCTGGGATGGTGACACCCCAGTGTCCCCTGGGACACCCCAATGTGTCCTGGGACACCCCAATGTCCCCTGGAGTGGTGATGGGGTCCCCTGGGACACCCCAATGTCTCCCATAATGGTGACACCCCAATGTTTCCTGGGACACCCCGCTGTGTCCTGGGACAGCGACAGTGACACCCCAATGTCCCCTGGGATGGTGACAGTGGCACCCCGCTGTGTCCTGGGACACCCTCATGTCCCCTGGGATGGTGACAGGGACACCCCAACGTCCCCTGGGACACCCCAATGTGCCCTGAGCTGGTGATGGTGACACCCCGCTGTGTCCTGGGACGGTGACAGGGACACCCCAAGGTCACCTGGGACACCCCAATGTCTCCCATAATGGTGACACCCCAATGTTTCCTGGGACACCCCAGTGTCCCCTGTCACGGTGACGGTGACACCCCGCTGTGTCCTGGGATGGTGACAGGGACACCCCAACGTCCCCTGGGACACCCCAATGTGCCCTGAGGTGGTGATGGTGACACCCCGCTGTGTCCTGGGATGGTGACAGGGACACCCCAAGGTCACCTGGGACACCCCAATGTCCCCGTGATGGCGACAGGGACACCCCAATGTCCCTTGTGACAGTGACACCCCGCTGTGTCCTGGGACGGTGACGGGGACACCCCAATGTCATCTGGGACACCCCATGTCCCCTGGGACACTCCAAAAGCCCTCGGGAAGGTGACAGGGACACCCTCACCTTGACACCCAAATAAAACCCAAATGAAACCCAAATGAAACACAAACAAAACACAAATAAAATACAAATAAAACCAAACTAGAATCCAAATCAAGTCCAAATCAAGTCCAAATAAAATCCAAATGAAACCAAAATAAAACAAAAATAAAATACAAATAAAATACAAACCAAACCAAAATAAAATCCAAATAAAACCAAAATAAAATCCAAATAAAGCCAAAATAAAACCCAAATCAAATCCAACTAAAAGCCGAAAGATCATTTTTCCAGCAGGGAAGCAGCGCCCTGAAGCCAACACCCTTCTCCCAGGATTTGTCACCACCTGGGATGAGGCCGAGGGAGCGAAAAACATCCTGGAATATCCCGGAATAAACCGGAATAAGCTGGGATAAACCAGGATAAAGGCACCGCGCCCCGCTGCTGGCGCTGCAGATTTTTAATCACATTTTAATCTGGCAATAAAAGAAACAAATTCCGCTCCGCAATTCCAGCCCCATCACCCGCCAGGCAGCATTCCCAGCCTTTTCCAAGCTTTTCCCTTCCTGGAGCAGCCGAGGCTGTGTTTTTTTAGGAAATTTATTTCCCTCCGGATCGATCTCGGGCGTGTGGGCGTGGGAGACGGCAGCGAGGGAGAGGATGAGAAAATTTCCGCGAGGGAAAGCTCATTCCATAAAAAAAAACCCCTGATATCCATAAAAAACTCCCCACGTGATCCATAAAAACGCCCACGTTATCCATAAAAAAAGCCCCCATCCTCTCCATAAAAAACCCCCACGTTATCCATAAAACCCCCACATTTTCCATTAAAAAACCCCACGTTATCCATAAAAACCACACATTTTGCATTAAAAAAATCCCATGTTATCCATAAATATCCCATGTTATCCAATATCCATGATGTTATCCACAGAAATCCCCCACGTCATCCATAAAAAACCTCACGTTATCCATTAAAAAATCCACTTTATCCATAAAAAACTCCGTGTTATCCATAAAAAACTCCTCGTTATCCATAAAAAATCCCCACTGTATCCATAAAAATCCCCCTCGTTATCCATAAAAAAACCCCCCAAACAGGGAGGCTCCACGGGGTGTGCTCACCCCTGGAATGGCTTCCCAAGGCAGATGTCAGGAATTCCGGGAATGGGGAAGGGATGAACCCAGCGGCTGCTGCCGCGTTCCCGCCTGGGCCCTGATTCCGGTTATTCCAGGTTTTTCTGGGATCAGCCAGGATCGATGGGCAGCTTGGACGGCAGCCCCGAAGCCGGGGAGAAAGGAAGAACAGGAACACCTCCCATTCCCATCATTCCCATCATTCCCATTCCCATCATTCCCATCATTCCCATTCCCATCATTCCCATTCCCATTCCCATCATTCCCATCATTCCCATCATTCCCATTCCCATCATTCCCATTCCCATTCCCACTCCCATTTCCCGTTCCCATTCCCATTCCCATTCCCATTTCCCATTTCCCATTTCCCATTTCCCATTCCCATCATTCCTATTCCCATCATTCCCATTCCCATTCCCACTCCCATTTCCCGTTCCCATTCCCATTCCCATTCCCATTTCCCATTTCCCATTTCCCATTCCCATCATTCCCATTCCCATCATTCCCATTCCCATCATTCCCATTCCCATTCCAATCATTCCCATTCCCATCATTCCCATTCCAATCATTCCCATTCCCATCATTCCCATCATTCCCATCATTCCCATTCCCATTTCCCATTCCCATTCCCATCATTCCCATTCCCATTCCCATCATTCCCATTCCCATTCCCATCCCCACCACAGGAGTGATCTTGTCTCGCCCCAAATTTATGGAAAATTTATGGGAATCCCGAAATCGATGCGGGTCTGGAGGTGGAGGCTGAAATTCCTTTATGGATTGGGAATTTCCAAGCCTGGAGCGGAGCAGGAATTCCCTGTTTCCAATCTCCCCGTGTCCTCCTGGATCATTTTTCCCTGTTTTTTTGAGGGATTTTGGGAACGTCTCCGGGCAGCTTTGACGCCCAAACAAGCCCTAAAAGACTCTGGGAAAATCCATAAAAATCCCGTGAGGAACATCCTGATCCCACTCCTGAAGCAGGAATTCCTGGACAACCCTGGAAAAGCTCCGGGATACAAAATCCCCTCCAAGATTCCCAAAATCCCCCCGAGATTCCTCCCAAATTTAAATCCCTAAATTCCAGGTTCTGGCTCCCATGAATGGGAATTATCTGGGGAATTGGCTCCGGGGCCAATCCTCCCTCCAGGTCTGATCCATGGGGAATCCCGGATCCTGATCCAGAGGAAGCCCAGGGCGAGCGAGGTTGGAGTTTTCCTTCACAGGGAAAGAGGGAACGGGAGGAAAACACGGAGTTTTTCCTTCAAAATCCCTTTTCCTCAGGATCCGGGAATCTTTGGGGTCGGTTTTTCTCGGAATTGCGGCGGATGGATCCCGGGATCCATCAGGGGGAAAAGTCTGGGAAGCAGGGAAGGGATGGATGCCCCGCCACGGGGCCGGGACTCAGGAACAGCCGGAATTCCGGCTCCATCCCGCACCAGCCGGGAATTCCCGCTGCTGCTCCAGAGGGATTTGGGATATTCCTCACAGGGAATCTCCCGGGAAGGGCTGCAGGGAGCTTCTCCCAACTTTTCCTTTTTATGGATAACGGGGTTTTTTTTACAGATAACACGGGCGGTGTTTTTTATGGATAATGGGATTTTTCTATGGATAACGTGGAGATTTTTAATGGATAATCTGGGTTTTTTTAATGGATAACGTGGGGTTTTTAATGGAAAACATGGGAGCTTTTTGGGAGGAATGAGCCCCTGGCAGCGCGTGGGGGCTGAGCCCCAAACCCTTCAGGGGGCGACACGGAGCTGGAGGGGCCGGATCTTCCCAAATCCAAGAAATCCCGGTGGGCAGGAAGGGATTGGGATCACCCTGGGCATCCCCTTCCCCTCCCAGCCCCGCTCCCTCTCCCTCTCCCTGCTCCCTCTCCCCGTTCCCTCTCCCCGTTCCGGACCCGCTCCCTCTCCCCCTTCCCTCTCCTCTCCCCCTTCCCTCTCCGCTCCCCGCTCCCTCTCCCCGCTCCCTCTCCCCGCTCCATCCCCGGGGACGCCACCGCAGCGGGAGCCGGGGCTGCGCTGCGGCTGCTCCGCATTCCCGGGAGCTTTTCCCATCCCTCGGGAACATCCCCAGGGAGAGGCCGGCGGCGCTGCCGGGGCCGCAGGGGTTAAGGCGGAGCCGGCGGGAGCTGCTCCGGGTGGGCGGCACGTCCTGGCTGGAGCGAGGAGGAGGAG
>VZRN01002248.1:0-27855 GCA_013397935.1 Dasyornis broadbenti
CACCTTCCTTCCACACCTTCCATCTTTCTTCTCGATGACACAGCAGGTAGAGTATCAAGCAACAGGAAAGAAAGGAGTTGAGAATTGTCTAAATTGCTGTTTGTCTATACGTCTCTACATTTATATATGTATATATGGGAAGTGAATTTTTCAGATCAGAGAAAAACCAAGAACTGTGAAGGACTGAAAGTATAGCTGGCATTTCTGTTATCAAAAATAAAATGTTTCTTACACAATCAATCCCTGGAAGAAACCGAAAGAACCACTTCTCAGAAGCGGTTCCAGATTGTGTTATGACTGTTTGTAATTAGTTGTAATTAGTTCTGATTTCTGCATTCTATGTATTATTATTATTATTTATATGACAATAGCAACTAGTGAGTAGAAGATTCGAAACAGAAAAAGAAGTACCATTTTGGAGACAATGACAGCTTGAACATTTGTAAAATGCTTCATCTTTTTATTTGAGTTATAGTTTTTACTGGAGAGCCATTATTATTGTTGTTGTTTACATTTGTCAATAAACATTAAAAAAAAAAAGGCTGGCAGACAGCTCTGTTCATCACAAGAATAAGCCAATTAAAAGAGAAAGTTAGCATATGTGTCCCTTGACTTTGACAATCTGTTTTATTTGAGCTAAAGAAATCAAAATGAAGAAGATAACATAAAGGATTCATTCCTGGTAGTTCTGGCGGTTATTTCAATTACATTAAAATTAATTTTCCAGATAAGTGGGTTTTAAAAGTTTTCATCTAAGAGGAAAATAGTAAAAAAAAATTATTTAATGGGTCCAAATAATCACCGTTATTTTAAGGACCTTTTAAAGTAATCTTTGCTTTGCTGTTAGTCCTCTGGTCTACTGTTTTAAAGCTCTTTGTTTCTGACTGCATTGACACAATGTAGTGATTACCAAAGAAGACTAAACTAGTCTTAGGTTACATTTTTACTATTTGCATCTAGGAAAAAACATGAAGATTAGAAGTACTCCTTGAAAAAAATTGTTCTATATCTTATGGTGACCATATTGGAGAAATAGCTGTTTAAACGTTTCAGTTTTTCACTGCTGCCACAGTAGCCAAAAACCTAAAATTTGTTGACACAAAATGGATTGTCTTGGATGCCAGTGTATATGATTAAATTTTGTATTTGACATTTCTGGACCATAGTTTCATTTTTGAAGGAGACCAGGAAAGTTCTGAACATCAAGCTGAGGAGCAGGGATTTTGTTAAGATATTCTTTCAATCAGAAGAATGCAAATCATGCACATTGTAGAAATAGAAAATAAGAGAATGGAGTTGGTGCGACTTTGTTGTCACCCTGATCAGTGCTCTTTGCACATACAAATACATCCAGCTTTATTCCTGTTCCATTTTACTTTAAGCACTCAAAATATTATGTTACTCAGAATGACAGTCTTGCTTGCAATTTTTTCATAAAACTACCGACTATACAGGGATGAAATGTAATATTTGCAACTAAAATAGCACAGAATCACTTTTAATTTTTATGGCTATTGTGCCCCTATTGTAATGATGTTAGTGGGTGTTACTAAAAACTTCCTGTCAAAAATTCATGTAGGAGACAAATGAAGATGGAAGGAAAAAATGCCACAGAAAATTGATGCACACACTTGAATTTCTACCAGCATTGTGAAGCTAAAGAAAGCCTAACATTTGTTTTATCTCCTGATTTAACTCTGATGATTTCTGGGTTTTAGGCAAAAACTTCCTAATGTAGAAAGAAAGAGTTGTGGGAAAAGGGACAGAAGTTACCTGGCTGCTTTTACCATAGGATTAATAGTAAAGTTTGCTCTTGCAAATTTGTTCACAGGCCCATATGGTAGACTATAATCAACTCCAAATGTGATTTCTGGATTGTAACTTCCACATGGATCTCTAAGAAACAGAGAAACCTGACTCCAATCAGGCCAATAATTGAGGTCTCTTATTTCTTTAGCGAGTCTCCTCTGCATGAACATGCAGAAGCTAGGCAAGCCCTTCTCATCTATATGTGTTTGATATTGAAGTACCAATGTTCCCTTGCAATGCAGTGAAACTAAAGCATATTAATTATCAGACAGTAAATCCCATGGAGTGGAAATTTCATTGCATATCAGCATGGAAAGAACATATGGCCTGTGAAGCTTAAACAATTTTAGATGGGGGAAAAGATTTTAGATGCTTACCACTTTTGGGAATGATCAAAGTAGAGTTGTTAGCGTCTAAGTCCGATGTCAAAATTTGAACGGCTAAGCAGTAATACTAAGCAATAAAAACATTGCTTAGTTATGCCTTCTAGTAAGCCTAAGAACTAGGCAGATGCATTACTTTATTTTAATGATCTTCATATTTTATGTCCACATATGGTATGTATTGTAGATGTTTATATGATATATAAGAAGTGGAATTTGTATAGATTTTGCCATAGACTTCAAGAAAATATGAAATAATATCATGAAAATTATCTGAAAATAATTTTGGCAAGGGAGTCCTTTGGGAATTCACTAAAATCTTACTCTTGATCTCCCTGATACTAAATCAATCTTGAGTTGAAACAAGTGATATTATATAGTCATCAGTCATAGCGAGCACAGGTTCACAAGGGGAAAGTCCTGCTGGACAAAATTGACCTTTTTTCATGACAAGGTTCCCCACCTCACTGATCAAGGGAAAGCAGTTGGTGTCATCATCTCTCAGTTAAGCCTTTGATATTGTCTCTCACAGTGTCCTGGACAAACTGTCCAGCACACAGCTGGATAAACACATCATCTGATGGATGAGCTACTGGCTCACAGGTCAGGTATAAAGGGTGACAGTGAAATGGGTGACATCAAACTGATGACTTGTAAGACAAGTGCCAGATTCTGCACTTGGGATGAGTCTTCCAGGGCTCTGCTGACTCAACTTTCCATTGACTAGGACCCCCAGGTCCCTTTCCACAGCTCTGCTATCCAGCCTCTTTTTTCTCAGTCTCTCCATACATCCAGGCTTGCCTCATCCCAAGTGCAGAATCTGGCACTTATCTTTGTTTAACTTTGTATGGTTTGTGATTGCCCTGCCCTCCTACTGGTTCACGTATCTCTGCAGTGCCTCTCCACCCTAAAGGTGTCGTTGACAAACTTAGTGTGCCTTTGATTCCTGTATCCAAGTCATTTTATGAAGATGTTGAAGAGCACAGCCCTTGGAATGCAGTCCTGTGGAGCCCCTCTACTTACAAGTCATCAGTCACCCATTTCACTGTCACGCTTTATGCTTGATGATCTTTGTGGATCCCATCCAGCTCAGCATATTCTGTGATCTTACTGTGGGCTTACAAATTTACTTGTGATCTATCATGAAATGTAATAGCAGTACAATCAGAAAGTAGCAATTTTTCATTATCTAACCCTGAAAGAGAGGTCTGCCTTAAAATACATAGGCTTCATTTGCATGCAACAACATTTTAGTGTTTCAAAATCTTTTGGAACATGCCTTCCCATTTAAAGAGCAGAATACTGTAGAGAAAAACTCTACTGCAAAGCTCCACCTTTGTTGCTGAGCAGGTATTGGAAAAATTACCTGAAAGAAAAACACTTTGAAGAATTTTACCAAGCACAGAAGTATTCATGTCATCTCAGATGAATATTAGGAATATTTGAATATTACAGTATTCCAATCTCTTCCCAAGGCATTAGCTCATAAGCTCTCTGAATTTCCCAGGAATTTAGAGTATCAAACAATTTTTATTTGTATTTAAGAGCTGAAGGTAACAAAGTGAGAAATACTGATCTTGTGGTAGAAGCTCTTCCTATTCATTAGCTATTCAGATGAACAATACCATGGTAATAATTAATTTTAAAAACAGGTGTATATTGGAAACAAAATATTTTAGTTGCTACATATATTCTTTAAAAAAAAAAAAGAAAAATTTTATTTGGAGATAATACAAAACTGTTATAAAAGCTTATTAAGCACAAAACATAAAAGAAGCTGTGAAGCTTTAAAACTGGTAATTAAAATAGCTGGTGTGTGTCTAATGCATTTCCTCAGTGTGTTTTAGCACCAGATCATAATAATTTATGTTTAACTTTTTCTTCCATTTTGTGGAAATTATTGCTAAAACTCATAATATCAATAGCCTGTCAATATCCTTATATGGTAATTGTACTTGGAACATAAAATCACTAGTGTGTCATCTACTGAAAATTCACAATGGGAATGTATGATAGCTGAGCCATCAGATTTAGTGTTCTGCCTCATTAGAAGGCAATGCATAAAGCATGAACTGACACAAATGCTGACTCTGTAGCATATAATGTGTTTTACAATCAGTTTAATAAATAGCTCATAGACAATGTAGAGATGACTCAGTGATCTGTGAGACTGGGGTGTATTACGCTTGCCAATCTGGCATATGTATTTTGGAGGAGTTTGTTTCCCAAGGTATTCTTTGGGCTTTTGAGCTGCTTTCCCACACAATGGAAGAACCCAGCTTTGTTCATCTTTTAGATAATTTTATCCTGACTACAACAATCAAGTCTGTATATACTTTTTAGTCCAGTTCGTACATCTAAATTTTGAAAGTCTTTGTAAATAAGGTGATTCCTTTTTCTCATGACCTTCTGCAGGCCTATCAAGGATGCAAGCTTCTATATGCTCTTCCAAATGTAGTCCAGCTCTTTGATCCTTTCAATCTGCTTATCTGCTTATGTGTTTGGAGTTGGGAGTTCTTAGTAAAATGATCATAACGCAAGTGAAATTGTTAGTGGCAGGTGCTTTCACTTGCTTTCACTTGCTTCACTGTCCCCTTGCTTTCTTATTTTTCCTTTAAAAACAAAAATCCCCTTAGGTAATTTTTGATAATGCTTGAAAACTTTACACCAGTACTAGAGGTAAAAGAATGTCATTACTCTGCCTCCACAGAATGGACTTCTCATTTCAAAATTCTTCTAATCTGTTCTATTTTTTAAAGGAAATTAAGGAGACTTTCGGTAATCTACCTGTGAACATAGGAAACAGAAGACAGGATTATTAATGATGATTATATTACCCATATCCTGGAAAAATTTAAGATATGATAAGGTATACAGTTTGGAAAAGCAGCTGTGATACCTACTTCCATGCCAGGACAGAACTCAAAATAAATTGCTCAGAGACATCTCTCTGATCACATTTCCAGCTGTTTTACCCATAGGGGAATTGCAACAACTACCAGAGAGAAAGATGCTCTTTCCATTAACTCCCTACCAGGATATTCCTCAGGAGAAACAGCAATACAGAATATTTATAGAATATTATCCCATAGTTAGTTATAGGGCAAAGATATTTTATTCAAATGGCGTTATTCTTAGATAGAAAACTTAAATATAATTGGAAATGGAAATACCTGTACCTTAAAGTGGTATGACTACCTAGTGAGACAGCTTGAGAGCGTACAAGTGGCTGGGCTGAGAGACTCCTAAAACAGCTTGGTAATTCCCGCTCTAGGACTTTGTGAATGTCTTGGACCAAATGCCAAGAAAGGATTAAATATTGTGATACTTTCTACTGTCCTGCCTTCAAGACAGATTTCTTGCTCAGAAATAAAATTCACAGAGCTGAATTCAAGTGATTTCCCCATGGAAATTTGGGAGATATAGAAACTCAAAAATGTGCTCACAGAAACCAGCACACTGAGCACCAAAATCCTTAATATTCCTAGCAGGAAATGCTGAAGAGATGGATGTGCTTAAATTCTCTGGTGAAATAGGCTTGAGTGTCTTTTCTCTGTCTGTGTGCATGTGTAGGCATATGCCTGTATGCATATACTCTGTAGGAATCCAAGAGCCTACTGAAATATATGCCAAGTATATACTCTGTACCACAACTCCAATAAAGGAGAGGCATTTGAGAGAGAAGAAGCATAATATTAAAAGTGTTTAATATTAAGTAAGGTGAAAGAAAGCAAGAGACTCTTGTGTCCTGCATGGCTATTATCCATTAAACTGTCATTTAAACAGAAGAAACCCTGAGAACAGGTCCTTGAGACGACTTGTTGAACAGCTGTGTTGGGGCATTCAGAATATCAATCCTTCTTTTTTTGCAATCATCTTATTTATTCCTCTCATGTGTAACTCTAGAGTGATAGTATTTCTATACCATAAAAGAAACAGTCTGATTTCATGCACATCAATTTCAAGTCTAGCAGTATAAAACAAGCACTCCATTTTATAATCCCAAAGCTTCCTCTCTGTTTCTATGGATTCTGCTTCCTTTGTATCTTCATACTGCAATCAAGGAGTAGTAATACTTATCTGAATTATAAATCAGACTTTCATTCAGTGCAGCCAGCTGTAACAGTTTATCTGTATTACTGTAATTAAGGAACTTTATTATCATTTCTTTGTGGAGGCCAACAGGTGCTCTGCTCACTGTTCTTTGCAAAACAAATAATGCAGCCATAAAATGTTTTATAAACTTTTCTTTAAAGAGGTATCTGTTAATTTTTCTGTTCTTATTTTCCCCAGTCCTTCAAGCAGGGCAAGACAACAGATAGTTTCTCCTGTTTTCATTCTCCAATCCACCTACTTTTAATCTTTGTTGTTTCACTCATTTATACATTTGCATTTCAAAGACTGCAGTTTATTCTGGAAAAACTCTGTTCTGGGGAATGTCGATCTTCTACATTACTGTTTCATTTCAGTTACACTAAACCATAATATATTTTTCTTAATCACCTATTAACTCCATTAATTAAGATATCTAGATCACCAGTTTGGTTAGTTATTTAATTTTACTCTTGTCTTTCACATTTCACATTTAAAACACTTAAATACTGTGTAATGACAAATTTCAGTCTTTCTCTCATCCAGTTACTAGTTAGAGCAGCTTCATGAGATCAGCCTGTGCATAAAAGAAAAAGAGGATATCTACCACATGCATTCCTGGGATGACTTTCTCCAGCTGTTTGAATTTTTTTTTGTGTGTGTGTGTGTCTTAGCTGCTTAATCACTCCATCAGATCATATTGTCCTCTTCAAAAATAGATTCCATTCCAAAAATCCTAATTCCTTCTCCTGAACTCTTAAGGGAACAAAGTAAAGTGCCTGCTGAAAACATCCACAAGGTGTGTTGAATTCCAGCTCCTCTCAATATTAAATCAATCAAATTTGCTGATATGCCATCTTTGGTCAGCTGTGAATTGAATTAGAAATTTAAATTATACTATTGTATAATCAATTAAAATTTAATATAATTAAAAGGAAATATAGCATCAGTAGGAAATCTGGTGCCAAACAACAACTGTTGCAGATGGGTTCTGAAATAAAGAAAGTTGCTAAGGCAGATAAAGGTTTCAGCTAAACCTCTACAGCTAGATAGGGAGAAGAAGGAGTTTAGGAGTATACAGTACTCAGGAAGAAACTCGTTATTTATCAGACATAAAGGAAAGACTTAAAACAGAAGTAGATATTTCTCCTGTAAGTATTTATAAATGAGGATGATTTGATATCACATTGATATGAAGTTCAGTTATCCTTAGGGAATGTCCTTTATTGTGAAAGTGTTGACTTTATAGAAACAAACTAAAAAATAAAGCATTAAAAAAAGGCCAGAACCCCTTGCCCGCCCTCCCCCCCAAAAAAATACTGAAAGGGGATAAGCTAAATAATCATGAGCTAGAGAAATCCACAAAATGATAAAAAATATCTTGCAAGAATCACTTCATAAACTGTTTGAAGGATAAAAATTTAATTCTTATATGGAAAATGCATCCTCTCAAACCGGAGTAATTTTATTCTTCGCTGAAATAACAATTTTAATGAAGAAAGACAAATAGATGCATTTAGATGTTGTAAGTTGATAATGTAAATACACTGACTAAAAGCTACAAATATAATAAAAACCAATATAGCAAATATTCAATAAAATCTACCTGACATATAGCGTTTGATTTATACCTTAGTAGCCTACAGTACACCTAAATTATGAGTGCTCTGCTATCAACATAGCATGAAAGAAAAAAAAAAAAAAGCAATTTATTCTGAGGGTGAAATGATGAGATGGACTCAATTAGATACATAAATTTTTAAAGAGGCTGTCATGGTTCAGGAATGGAACTCTCCAATTTAGTCGTCCCAACAAGACTTCAAACCTACAGCAAAAAATTAACTCTGTCCTGGGAAGAACCAGGACAAAAGGTCATGGAAAGTTGGATACAGCATGGAAGAGACATGCAAAATAGGTTTGAGAACTATGAAACCACTACAATATGAATGTGATACCTTCTCTCCCTTCCCAAGTTTAGCTGGAGTTATTCTTTCCAGACAAATCCCCTTTTGTCTACATCAACAAAGATTTGGTCAAACATTACTTTACTAAACTGAAATTCCTCCTTAGACAAAGTTTTTTCCATGCAACCTTATAGTGATATTTACTTGAGTACATGCCTTGCTACTACAGAAAACACTTTTGCACAGATCACTGGAAAGATGTAATTTTAAAGAAGAGTCTGTAAGGGGTTAGTGTGAATGTGTAGAATTGTTGTATAAGTAACTTCCACTGATTTTTGTCACTGCTATTATAAAATAGAAAGAACTGCAAGCGAGGAGAAAAGGCAGTGTTTGAAATTAAGACAATGTTTAAAAATGTGTGCAATGAATTCAGTACTCAGAGAACCTTATATTAATCTTTGACAATGCCAATACTTTTAAGCACTAAATATAGCATAATTCAGATGGAAGTTTCCAGCCTCCTTCTAAATTTAAACGGGAAAGAGTTTATAAGGAATGCTCACTGGTGAACAAATACAAAGAAGACGTAATTTATCAAACATTTTTATGTAATATCCTCACATCTGTAATTACTTTAAGGTTCAGGAAGACTGATATATGAGACTTGTTTAGTTTAGAAGAACAGAAATCAATTATTATTATGATTTTCCAATAAAATGTATGAAATAGAAAGCAGCATTGTAAGATGCCTTACAATGATTTCATAACTCCTTGGATTCAACCTACATGAAATAAAGAAACAGACAAGTCAGCTTCTCCCCAGCTTGGATTTTTTCAGAACCAAGACTAATGCTTAGATTCTACAAGACTGAACTCAGAAACATAATTTCCTTTCAGCAGGTGAGCAGCTTTTCCAGTGTTATTCTGAATATGTGATCTGCTGCTAGTATCTCATCAACACAAGCTCCATTTGTCCCTAAAACCTTTCTCTGTATTTTTGCACTTAGATTCTTACATATGTCAGAAAATTGCTATTGCCAAATGCAGGTCAAAGTTATGCACCCTTTGGGAGAGAGGGACATTGTGGCCAGGCAGGGAATTCTGCCCCTCTACTTTGCTCTGGTAAGACCCCAGGTGGGGTACAGGAAAAACGTCCCTAATCATGATGGGAGGGATGGAACTTGATGATCTTTAGCATCCCTTTCAACCCAGGCCATTCTATATATTCCTGAGGAAAAATCCTGTAAATAGCAAATCCTGGGGAAAAAATGAAAAAGGAAATAATAATTAGTGATAACAAAAGGATGACAATTTCTGCACAAGGCTTAAATAAGTCTGCTCTGAAAAGTACTCAGTTAAAACAATGGTGGATAAATGTCAAGCTGATTACATTTTAGAGAAAAGTGTAAGTAAAATATAATGCTTGTTAGAACACAATCTTAAGATGGTTATATTTTTACTGATGTATTATCTTTGTTGTGCATTCTGTGGTTTTATCTTTGCAAAAATAAAGCAAGAGTTGTAAGCTAAAAATATATATATATATTCATGGATCAAATGCATGTGATTTGTAACATCTGAGAAAGCAATCCAGAATTTCCTCATTTGTCAGTGATTTGCTACAGGTTCCACCATGTCCAAGCATTTCTGCTTGTAATCACAGAGTCCCACTGTATCTCTAGCATCTCCTGCTCTGACCTACTATTTACCAGCAGACTTGTCTTAAAATTGTCTTTTATAGCCACAGCCTGCCTTTATATTAGTTGCTTGATGATATATATGTATGAAGACTGCTGAATTATGAATGTTAAAATTAATGCAGTTTCTTGTTTTACTTGTCAAAGATATTGATGTATTTTATTAAAAGAAAAGGCTAGGTTTTTATGATTTGCAAGTTAACATGATGAAAGTTTTGCACACTTCCACTTTCTCATTTTATAAAGAGTTTGGCATAAAAAGCAGATAAAATTAGAAAAGTAAGCAAAACCTACAGGTAGGAAACAGGCATTGGTTCTAAGAAGACATTTTCTTAAAGATGTTGTATATTTCTCTGTACATAGTTTTCCTCTCTCCAAGTTTCCTTATGGGGAGTTTTCCTCTCTCCAAGTTTTCCTATGGGGCCTCAACAATCTGTACCCTGATACTGCCAATTTTTGCATGTTCCATCTCATTTTGACATCAGCTAGTTGTATTTCCTAACTTTATTTTTTTCTTTGTTGACACACATCATTCTACCACAATTAACTTTAAAATGTCCTTTGTAGAAAAGAAAAAGCATCATTCTTTCACTTACTGAATTCCACTAAAGAAAAAAGATGATTGCTTTATCCTGACAGCATCCAGACACACTGTCAGTGAAAGCTGCATTTTTCATTAAGGGAATTGAAAATGGCATTAGTTTTGGTATGTGCTTAATTTTCCTGTTGTTTTGCTCACTCTCTTAGCGTCAGCCTGAATGTTTTAGTAAAATTCCACAAATATAGTCATGTTCCAATGAGCCTGCCTATCTTTTACCAGGTTAATAGACCGTCACACAAGATCTTTGGTGTTGTTTCAGTCTATGCTCTATTCCTAAATGTAAAAAATATATTTCCAGGTACTGTTTCCTGTACTTTTATTGAAAGTCATAACACTAGTATACAAAAGGCTATTCCAGTGTGAACTGGATGACAGGGGTGTCTTGTCTCACTCTCTCAATGGGGCAATAAGGGCTGAAGCCTTTGGCAAGCACACTGATAGTGTTTACCTGTTTCTATTCTTTTTGTCAAACATTTTGGTAGCAATTTAACCTTGGTTTGTGAGGAAAGGCAGAACCTGTCCGTAAGCCTGGAAACTTGCCAGACTTAAAATGTTCTAGCATCAGCAGCCAGAAGCATCTTACTCCAAAAGGTCAGGCAGGGGTAGGAGGTCATACTGTCAGCTGGGTGTGACTATCCTTTCTTTTACTCTCTGTGCCTAAATCTGATTTACATAAATGCAAAGTGTGAGTTTCGAGATAGATTTTTATATTTAGTATTTTTCCATCTCCCATTGTATTGCTAAGTTTTAGCAGTTTATTTACCTCTATCTACCTTACTTTTTCTTTAAAGTACACTATATTTGATTGCTAGCAAATTTATAAGAGTTTCAAATAACCAACCAACTTTTTGCAACTCCCAGCCGTATTACTTACCTGTCTCCTGCTGATCTTCTAAGCCCTTGTTTATGGACAAATTCCCAAAGGAGCTGCAGTCTCAGACACACTGCTGCCTCTTTGGGGCAAAGGCCAAAAAAAAAAATCTGTAAAGCATCTGCCCAGTGCTTTGGCATCTTCAGATATTCTTAAAGGGGAGTTTGGCATGTGTTTGCTATTTGGGATGACTGGCTTGGGCAACAGTATCAAATATTGTGAGTCCCCAGGCAGCAGTAAAGAGCTGTTTTCTCTCTTTTTCCTAGACTCTTAAATGACAAGGGATTGGTTCTGGTGCCAATGAGAGAGCGGAAAAAGACAACTAAAAAATACTTGCTGACATGACAGGCACTGCAGAACAGACCAGCCACCAACTGTTGCTGGTATCTTATGGTGAAGGTCACAGTGGGGATTGTAAGGAAAGGAAGTTCAGGAAGAGGGAGAAACCTGCACCCTGCCTTGCAATGTGTCATTATCACACTGTCCAACCTCTTGGTAATTCTCCTGCTCCCTCTGCTTAGCCAAGAGCTACCCTTGTAACCTTTAGGCAAAGGACCTCTGTCTGCTGATAATAGATTGCTCTGGATAGAGTAGATACATTTCCTGTGTTATGTTACAAAACATCCTTATTTTCATTATATTTTGAAGAACTCCATGGAATATTACCTATTCCCCAGATTTTTTGTCACTACTCATTTCTGTTAATAGCTTCTCTTTCTTGTTCATTTATGCAGGGATTTTACTGCTATGATTGTTATTTTCCTTCCTGACCCATTCTTCTTAGCTGTTGATCCGAAAATATTCTGGGTCCACCTACAATACCAGAATTTTCTAGTTTAACACTCTTTATCCAATAAAGATATATTTTGACTTTAGCTGTGCTCTGCTCTGTCACAATTATAAGTTTATTTGTTTTATTAACCTGCCCTAGGACACAGCAATGTGGCTGAGGAAGAAAAGAATGGCTCAGTACTATTCAGGTCCCAAAGCAGGTGTTGGTGTGAGGGGCTGTAACCATTTATTCACTGGAGGATCAATACATACATGCTATTTTAGGAAAAATGGGTTGCCAAGTGAATAAAAGAGAATGAAGTCTAAATAGCTAATTAGCACGATATCCAGATTTGTAGGAGAGTAACAATCTATGCAGTATGATTGGGAGAGGACTGAGTGAAGTACATCTCGCTACCTTTTGGAATGGAAGGGAAGCAAAAAACCCCACATTTTAAACCTAGTTTTTGACAGAAGAAAGCAAAGTATTTTCTGGGCTGCAAGAGCATCCTGGGACAGAAAGAAAGCAAAATAGTGTTGTTGGTTTTTTTCTTATTTTGAAAGATTTGAAAGAGGAATTGAATAAAGGAATTCAGGTTGAGTTTGTTGGAACAGTTGTGAGACAAGAAAGGAATGGCAATAAAAGATAATTTTGCTTTGTTTTTTCTTTTAGGATGATACAAGGAGTCTATGAATGAATGAAAGCACAGCTGGTAAGATCCATTTGGTCCAATGCCCTCCAGCAATATCCTCAACATGAAAGTGGTGAAAAAAACTGTGTCTACAGAGAGAATGAGAACTAGGAAAGCATGGCATGGCATATAGAGATCTTTTTTAGTTTGGCTCTGTAACATCCTTACACAGCCTGAAATAGACTGATGTAATCTCCATAGTAATAGTCACTTAACCTTTAATTGATCCTCCATGTTTGTCAGCAAGTCATAGATCAGCCAAAGACCCTGCATGATCCTGGCAAGAAAGTTTGTGTTTTCCTGAGCCAGTAAGTCATCCCAACCTGCACATGTGCTGCCACGAAATCTGGTCTCAAGCTGTGTCACCACCTCCAGGACAGCCATTTCCAGATGTATATTCAGAAGAATCACTGGCTTCCTTCTACAAAGGGATCTGTAACTTAACTCTTGACCACAGAGGACTGGACTAGATTAAGTGACAATGTGCCAATAGGCCACAAAGATTTAGGGTATCTCTTCGGATGGTAAATTCAATGCCACGGATGTGAGGTAGACAAGTAGTGTGTTTGGACACAATTCTGAGTAATGTGTTCTGGGGGAACCTGCTTGAGCAGAGAGGTTTGACCAGATGACCTTCAGGTGATTATGTCCAGCCTTTCCCATTGTGTGATTTTGTGGTTTGGGGTACATGACAGAGGCCTAAGGAAGGCTTATGGAATATTATAGTCTTGGATTCACTAAACATCATAGATGCAGGTATTCTATTACAAAGAGACCTTGTTTTGTACAACACAGGCACAAGAAATCTGTGCTGAAGAATGTCAGAGGTGACATTTGCCTTGTTACAGAGAATTTGAGGTACAGTTACAACTTTTCATTGTAGTTTCTGACTGCCACAAATAAATGGATACCTTACACTCAAAATTGGCCACTGGGACAACATTATTACTAAAATATAGCAAGCAAGAGAAGACTTATGAAATGTGCTTCAAAAATTTAGGAGAATGAAGAATGACAGAAAATAAGCTAGAAAAATTGGATAAAATATTATAACTTGGATTCAAAAATAAATCATATAAGGAAGAATTACTCTGTACATCTTTCCTCTATTATGAATACTTTTGTTCACATACCTGTTGCAGTTAAATTCATTTATATATAGTATATAGCTAAAAAAGAATCAGAAATTCTGATAGGGGCATGTTTTAAGCAAAACATTGTAGCTGGGGGGAGGGTTTAAGCAAAATGTTAAAGCCAGAAAATCTTGTAGTAGTATGTTACATGATTAATACTTACAATGGGATGAGGAAAGGAAAGAAACAAAATCAAGTATATAAATAAAATACTGATTAGTTCATTGGAGACTAATTAGTCTGAATTTGCTGGTTAGAAAACTATCATAGAATCACACTTTTGACTCCCATTGCTCTCAGATGGCTGGTATTACCATGGCAGTCAATGTAGCTGGTTCCAGGGCAGTGTGTGCGGCAGACAATGACTCACAGTCACGGCCCTGCTGCTGAGAGGAAGCTGCCAGAACCTGTAGTCGTGTTCTCCACAACATAGTCACAAGCAAACCTCTTCAACCATTGATGTACAAATCCTATTCTCATTTGGGCTGGGACTGGAAGGCAGGGAACACTTGCCTTTGGAAGTGAATGCCTCACTATGAAGAGAAGTAGGAACAAGGAGAAGTGAAAAATGTGAGGTGAGAATTTTTGATGCTTGGAGGTTAGGTAAAATGCAAACAGAGACTGTAAATCTTTGTAAGCTTTCAGAGAGCTTACAAAGCAAGTTTTCACAGCATGGTAAGCTGGGATAGGACATTGGTTGGATGCTGGCAGGTATCTAAAAATAAGGAAAAAATGCAAGTTTTCAGCCTGTTTCTGCAAAACATTGTGCTCCAAGCTAAACCCCTTCAGTATTTCCAGAAGGAGCTTTCATCCTTCCTGCTCCAGGGTTCTTTTCGTTGTGATCTGGTTCTCCAAACCCTACTAAAAGTGAAAAATGCATTTTTCCACTGGGCTGCTAGTAATAAGTAAAACTAAATCTCCCACCACACCATTTATTTTATTGCATTGATGATTTATTTCTGGTTTCTTGTAATGAAGTGGTTCACTGCAAGTTGTTTGTGCTGTCATGATATCTCACAATCAATATTTTCTAGAGTAGTTGTTATAAATTAAAGCTTTTGTATTCCTGAATGTCCAGCTTCAATTTTCATGTGAGTGTTTACAAATATTGAGTTGATTCTTTCAACATCTGCATCAATATTAAGTGTTTTTATTCCGTTTTTTACATTACTGAAGAAGTTTTCCCTATATATAAAATGTTTTAGGCAGATCTAAGGAGCATGGTTTTCAGTAAGATTTCAGAGGCCTGATACTTAGTAAGAATTGCTTGCAAAGTAGGGATTGGACTGATATTTCAAAAGATTTATAATTGGAGTAGATGATATAGGGCTTTCAACTCTGAATACTAAGATTTCAATAATTAAAAGAGCTGTTCTTGAGTACCCAAGAACATATAAAGGCCTTGATAGTATCAAAATCCAAATGGCATATTCTTGAATATGTGATTCACCTGGGCTTAGGAGAATATGTTTCTGTTAAGCATCTCTGAGAGTCTGGCTTGAAGAAGTTATAAACATTCAAGTTCTGATGTTATGACACTACAGAAAGAAAAGAGTGTAACTTTCTTCATGTAATTTCACGTGGTTTGTATGTGTGAGTTTGTCTATTCAGTCTCCAGCACAGTAATCATTAGGCAACTGCTTCCTTGACTGTGTTAACCAAAGTGGCTTTCAACCACCAAATACACATTTTCCATATGGGATATGCTTTAAGTGGTAACTCGAGATGTGTCATTCCTGAAGCATTATCCAGTGCAGCGGTATATCATTCCCAAAGCAAGCTCCAACATCACAAACAAATTTGTCCCATCATCACAGGAAAAGTAATCTCCTTTCTCCACAATGCTTCAGAGATGTAATCCCATAGGAAAAGATGGATGGCAATTAATATGTTAGATGGTTGGATTCTCTCTGTACTTAAGAATTATTGTTGTGATGATATTGCTGCAGTTAAAGTAAAAATTATGTACATTTTTCGTTCAAAACAATAATTTCTTAAAAGGCATGCGTGGGAAGTGCCTATAGAAATACACAGTTTATTTAAGGTATTTTAAACAAACTGCATCAATCTAGTTGTGAATTAAAAAGTTACATAATGAACCATTTGATATTTATTTGACATGTTTTCTACAACTTAAACACATGCAAGAGATCTTCCCATTTCTCTCCTCCTGAATTAAAATACTGCATAAATAAACACTATTTAATTTGGGGATTCACCATCAAATTTCTCTCCAGAGTGAAGCACCTAAGTCATGTATTTATAATTTACACTGATGGCTCACTTCTCTTTTATGAAAACTGCAAAGATTTAAGAGGAAACCCCCTCTTTTTGCAGAGTAGCTCAGTGCTTACTGGTGAATACATGACCAGTATTAATCATACTAGCTGGGTACATTCATCTAAAAAATTGCTGAACCCAAGGTCTACTGAAAGGTCCACTGAAAATGGTCATTTTCTTTTTCTTGTGGAAAACAGACCGTTTGAGGATTCTGAGAATGCAACCATGCAAATAGTTGTCAGGTTTCATATTTCTGTTATTTATTAGACATTGCTGGCTTGCCTTCTCCTTAATCTTTCACACACACACACACACGCGCGTGTGCACGCACACGCATGTTTTTCCTCTTCCTGCCTCTCCAGAGCACCAACTATTGCTGACAGCTTTCCTAAGTGCATATGACAGGTTCACTCATGGTCCTTAGAGACAAAACTGGCAATTTCTTGTTTTATAAACATGTCCTCTATTCAGCAGGAAAAAGTCAATCTGTATTTGATTTACTATTCACTCCTTAACCTCTCTACAAATAAATAAATGTTGGCTGCTACACTCAGGGTTTTAGAAATGTGTTTTGTATTTTTCTTTACAGAATTTTCCAGTAAATTGCAGTTTTGCTTTCTTTCCCTTCTAGTAGCAAAGCAGTGGCAACGGAGGCTAACAGATTATTTCAACTCATCTGGACCCATGACACAATGATTGTTAAATATTAACCATGATTCCAGGCCTGTGTGGGATTTCTAACTGTTCTCACTTTCAAAGGTTAGTAAGGTCAAAGTTTGCTTAATTTCCAAGAAGAATTATGCATTAATGCTCACAGTAAAAGAAGTTATCAGGCCCAAGAATTCTTTGATTTATATGGCACAGCAAGTGGAATCTCATGTATTAAAAAGTAGGTCTATTTAAATAACATGAAATCTGATGCAAAATGATGAGGTGGAATGGGCAAAGAAATCAGACTGCAGTTTTTACAGTATATGGAAATATTTCACTGCAGTTCTATCAGGCAAGCTCCATACCAAATGCTTTTCTTGCTTTTCTGTGAATTGATTTATGTGAAAATATGAGATAAAGTATTAAAATCATTTGAAGGGGAAAAGGATTTGTGTCCATGTGAGATTTGGAAAGAATGAGTGAAAAAAAGAAGTTTAGAAACATATGCTAATAAAGTGATTATATGAGTTCAGCTGGTCATAAATTTCTAGCAATTCCTGGCTGTTTTCATACAGCAGATCACTCTGTGAAAGTTGATGCACAAAGTAAAACACAGTACCTGAAAGAAAATTATTCCTTATTGAAAAATACTGGGTAAGAGACTCAGACCACTAATTCTAGTTGCACCAAGGGACAAGTCTGGACCTGCCACCAAAACTGTGTTAGTTGTCTGTCAAGATGCTGCTGCTAAAAATATGCATATGAAATACTGTTATCCAAAATTGGTATCTGAGTTTCATGTCTGTATTCCAGGGACGACAAAAGAAAGCCAACGGAGTAAGCTAGTATGTTCACTACTGAGCACTTAGAGATCTATTTTTTATAACAACTGCTAGGATAAATGGGAGGAAAACACCTCCTCCTATGAAATTCAGAGTCTTTAACATTAAATTCAATAATAAAGATTTTTACTTAATACTATGAATCCTTTCCTTCTCTGAATTCTCTCAATTCCTCTATGGAAAAACAAAATAAAAAGCTCTTGTAAGTTCACAGCAGAAAACGCTATTTCTATCTATATGTCTAGTTCTCATGGAATTAGAGTTTGCCTTCATAGTTTTGCAACCATGTGGACAGAGGGCACAGAATTTCTATAATATAAACACTTGACTTTGTTTTTCCACATCCAATTGTTCAGGGAAGAAAGCTGAAGTATTCCTGTTGATATCAAACACAGAAGCATAGAATAATAGGTTGGAAGGGGACCATCTTGAGGACCATCTTGTTCAGTGTTCCTCTTAAAATACTATCTTAAAACTTTCCAATGTTGGGATATCCATCAGTTCTCAGGGGAGATAATTTCAATGTCTGACTGTTCTCATTGTGAAAAATGTTTCTCTCATGTCTAATTTAAATCTCCTTAAGAGTAACTTGCACTTACTATCCCATGTTTTTCACATGTGACTCCTCATAAAAAGAGTCTCCTTTGTTTTTGCAGTCATCTTTTAAATATTGAAACATGGGCTCCCCTAAGCCTTCTTTACACAAAGCAGAACAAACCTGGCTCTCTCAGCCTCTTGAGCGCTCTCACCTTAAACCAGTTCTCTTCCCAGCCCTTTGATCATCTCTGTGGCCCTTCTTTGGACCCTTTCCAGCCTGTCCACATCTTTTTGTATAATGGGGACTCAAAACTGAGCACAGTATTCCACTTGTAGCTTGATCAGAGCTGAGGAGATTAGAAAGATGACTCTTCTGTCTCTGCTGTTCATCCTCTTGTTGACTGGTTTCCTTTGCCACAGCAGCTCAGAGTTCACTCATACGAGCTTGCTGCCTAACAGGCCCTTTCCACAGCCAGGTGGAAACCAGCCTGTTCTACACTCCTGAGTTATGATTTTCCAGGTGCAATACCTCACGCTTGTCTGGTTAGTCCAATCTTTCAATCTATGCAGGTCTTTCTGCAGCATGGCTCTCCCTGCCAAAGTGCCCACTTTCCCACTCAGTTTGGTATCATTGGCAAACTTTATCAGGTTACACTTAACTCTATCTTCCAGGCCACTTAGGAAGATACTAAACAAAAAGAGATGAAGGTATTAAAAATTAAGATATTTATGATGATATTATGAAGATATATTATGAAGATATATAAAATATACAAAAAGAGATTTTTCTAGGACAGTTCTTACAACTTAGTGGTAGTAGCTGCTGTGAAAGAATGAAATATTGCAAAACCTGATTACAATAATACCTATTCAGGAAAAACCAACCAAAAACTTACATATGTTTGAGCATGTCCTTCAGTTCTGATCCAAAAGCACTGATTTCAGTGTGAATTTGGTTGGAAAGAAATGAGGTGAACAAAACAAAACAAAAACAAACAAAAAAACCCACAAAAAACCAACCAACCAAACAAAAACGAAAAACAAACAAAAAACTACAAACAAACAAACACACACACATACCCACACACACACCCCCCACCAGAAAAATGAGGTGCATGGACCGACTTTACAGCTATGATGACTGTGGTACAAAAAGTGTTGTAAGATTCAAAACTACTTCAATATTGTTGCTTCTGCTAATTGTGACCTTTGTGATTGTATAGAATAGCATGCATATTAAAACAGACACTGCATTTTCAGCAGCACAAATAAGCAGATACAAGAAGATACCATGCAAATGGAAAAACCAAACAAAATTTCTCAGTTAGATTGCTAAATCTATATCACACTGATTTAAAGCCTCAGCATGAGCTCAGGTATTGTGTATGTCCTGTGCTGATCCTCTGCAAATAGGTGATTTTTATTCAGTTGGACCACTGCTTAGTGCCCACTGAAATCTCTTTAGACAAGTAACTTATCAATGTTTATTTTGACCTCTATGGTAAGAGTGGACTTTAGTCTAAACGCAATTCTGTATGTTAGTATACACATTTCTGCTTGTTGTTCCTGACAGTGACCATTAAAACCACACAGCAGTTATCCAAACACTCTTGAATGTATTATTTCACAAATTACAGGCAAAATATTTTAAAACTTTACTTTGAAAAAAAAAAATCAGTGATAAGTTCTACTTAGAGAAATTAATTATTTTAATTTTAATACCCATGCAGATGGAGAAAAAATTGTCTGAGATAGTGAAATAGCTAGTCCAAGATCCACAAGCTTGGCAAAAGGAGCTTTAGAAAAGAGACAAAATGAAACCTTAGGGATATTTCATTTCTATTTCACATTTCTCCTCAGTTCACCTCCTCAGTAAAGCTATTGTAAATCTTTTTGGCAGACAATTGAGGAACTACTAACAGCATGTTGTTGTCTAACTAAAAGAGCCAGTGACTATTTAGATGGACACTGTAGTTTTAGTGATTAGAAAGGTGTAGTTTTCTGGTGGTGATGGGAAAAGAGAATAAAGCATTCTCCAAGTATTCAGCATGACTTAGCAGATGTTTAAAGGCCAAAGAAATTAAAACCTCTTTTCAAGGAGTCTGTTATAGCAGAGAACCATTTACTTGTTTGACTGCATGACTAGGACACTTCAATGCTGAAATATACCAGACTTTATGTTAGAGGGTGTGACATGCTTCTGTGAAAACACCCATGGCATCAAATTACATGGTCATATGAAAGATTCTACCTGTTGGGCTTTTTGAGATTTATTCTTGCATTTAACAGGAAAAGGTGATCCATGACACTTTGTCAAATAAAGTTTTTAAAAATTAAATATTTAGCTAGTATAATTAAGCATTATTGGGAAGCTCTAAAAGAACAGTGACACAAGACCATGCAACACTGTCAAAAAACAGTTTCACTTTAAATGCACTGTCTTCCAGATGCTGTTGTCAATGCTAATAGTCACACAGTTTAATTAATCATGTTTTATTAGTGAATAATTGAAGAAAAAGTTAAAAAATCAAAGTCAAAATCTGACATTTAAAATATAGCTTGTATAGATACAAAGAAGTAAAATTATGACACCAGCCTATAAAATAATAAAGCACAAAATTGGTATGACAAATGACACTAGTAGCAGAATAAAGTGTTCAATTTGACCTTATTGTTGAAAACAATGATTGACAGGTACCTATTAAATTATCTCTGTTCTGCATTAGCTAGAAATACACTCAGATCATAACACCTAAGTTATTAAAATGTCATACAAATTCTCAGCAGATATTCAGCTAACAAAAAAGACCCTAATAGTGCTTGAATGGTTTGCATTTTATTACGACTTTTCTTTTATGTCCTATTAGACCCAAAAACTGCAGATCAAGGTGATACACATGAAGTAGTGGATAGTGCTCAAGTAAATATGATTCCCTGGAAATGTTGCATTACTGGACTCCTTCATTTGTCTGGAAATTTTTTGGGACATCAAAACATGAAAATATATGGTCTTTGGATAACTGTGAGCATTCTTAAGTTAGTGGCTCATGTCAGGCGACTGAGGTTACAACTGAAAAAGGAAAAAGATTGTATTTCACAGACTTTTCCTGTGTTTAATTAGCACATTGAGCATATATGTAGTCCACTTCAGATACCTTCCAGGTTTGAGATTCTTTGCTATCAGGAGAGATTGCATCTGATCCTGGATACAGGCTTTATTTGTATGTATGAAGCTGTAGTAATAGAAACACAGAACACTTTGTGTTGGAGGGGGTTCATCTTGTTCACTGCCCCGTCATGGGCAGGGAAATCTTTCACTAGATCAGGTTGCTTCATCTACACCTGAAATCAAACACCTCCAG
Source organism: Dasyornis broadbenti (assembly GCA_013397935.1). Lineage (NCBI taxonomy): Eukaryota > Metazoa > Chordata > Aves > Passeriformes > Dasyornithidae > Dasyornis > Dasyornis broadbenti. The sequence goes on from VZRN01002248.1 coordinate 21,626, forward strand.
TGCTGTGTCATCAACAACTTCCTCACGAAACTTGTTCCAATGTCTCACCATCTTCCTTGTAAAAAATTCTTTCTTAAATCAAATCTAAATGTAACACTTTTAATTTAAATCCATTGCCTCCTGTCTTCTAGTGAGAAGGATTACAGGATTTGGTAAAAAGTTTCCCTGCATCTTTCTTATAAGCCCACTTTAATCATTGAAAGGGTGCAATAAGATCTGCCCGAAGTCGTCTCAGCTGAACAACCCCAACTCTCTCAGTCTTTCTTCACAGGAAAGATGTTCCTGCCCTCTGACCATTTTCGTGGTTTCCCTCTGAAGCCTCTCTAACAAGTCCATGTCCTTCCTGTGCTGGGACCCCAGAGCTGGAGGCAGCTCTGCAGGTGGGGTCTCACCAGAGCGGGGCAGAGGGGCAGAATCCCCTCCCTCCCCTGCTGCCCACGGGGCTTTGGATGCAGCCCAGGACACACTTGGCTCTCTGGGCTGGCAGTGCCCATGGCTGGCTCATGTCCAGCTCTCACCCACAGCACCCCCAAGTCCTTCTGGGCAGGGCTGCTCTCCATCTCTTCATTCCCAGCCTAGACTGGCACCAGGGTTTGCCCAGACCCAGGTGCAGCACCAGCACTAGGCCTTGTTAAACCTCATGAGATTCCCATGGGCCATTTCTTGAGCTTGTCCAGGTCCCTCTGGATGGCATCCCATCCATCAGAAGTGTCAACTGCACCACTCAGCTTGGTGTCATTTGCAAACTTCATAAAGATGCACTCAATCCCTTTGTCTATGTCATTAATGAAGGTATTAAATAGCATGTTTGCAATTACTAAATCTTGAAAAACACCATTCATTCCTGGTTTCTAATTGGAATTGAACCACTGACTGTGGACAAGGCTGTCTAGCCAGTTTCTCACCCATCTATCATTCCATTGGCCAAACCCATATCTTTCCAGCTTAGACATTAGAATGTTGTGGGGGAGCATATCAAAGGCCTTAAAGACATTTAAGCGACATCCATAGGTTTTCCCTTATCCACTAATGTAGTCACTTAATTGTGGCTAGATTAGTCAAGCAACAAAAATGTCCCAGAAGTTAGTCCACAATAGCCAAGTCAAGAAATGAGGAGTTAAACGGCAAAGAAAAAAACCCTGGGAAGCAAGACTGCAGTCTTGTCTCTCTCCAGAAAATCTCAGAGGTTTATCACTTGAAGTCTTGAACTCCCTTCTGAAGTCAGATATTTATGCCTGGTCTTTCTCCATTAACAATTCTGGCAGGAACAAGCAGCCTTTTTTAAGCATTACATAACAGCTGTACAATTTCACTTCTGTCATTTTTTCTTTAGCATGAGAAAATTAGAATCTGCAGGTTCCTGTTTGCCCCTACCTTCACTCTGCCTTTGCTTTCTGAATCTGACGATGACAGAAACTCTTACTGGGAATGATGGATATGAAAATGATGGCATGCATTGATGTCTGGATTCATGCCAAGTTTCCATTTTGTTTGAAGCATTGAAAAGCCTAGGAGAATGAGACCTGGATGTTTTTTCAGTCATTTTCTGAATAAGGAAAAAGATACTTGGGTCTTACTGCCTGATACAACAAGGATTTAGTTACTGAGCAATAAACAGTCAAGAAAACTAAAAACTGTCACTTTTCAGAATGAAGAAGAGTAAAACATTTCTAGATCCTCATTCATTATCAAGAAAATTCCCTTCAGGTATTATGAATTGACACAGAAAAGAGCTGAAACATCATATCTGAACCTCTTTCTGTCATGTTCCTTCAGATGACTGTTAAGGGCTTCCTTCTTGAATTTTGCAATCTCCCAGTAGAACTAATTGAAGAAATCAGGTAAGAGGGATGAGTCTGAGCACTGCGGAGGGACTGCACAACCATGTCAGAGCTCTTGTAATGCATTATCTAGGGACTGCCATATGCAGTGGATGGCATTTTTGAACAGTGTTTTAAACCATTTCTAATGCATTTGCAGCCATGCAAATTCTGTTCTGATGTTCAGGCATCTAACTGTCTGGTTTAACATCTCCTTTGCATTTCCAAAATCTGTTCTATTTCAGAGAAGCAAGTACTCTCTAAGAATAAGTATTGTTGTGAAAAGTCTTGGTGGAACCACAAAGATCAAATCATTTTTAAAGTGCAGCCCAATAAAAAAAAGCTTTTCTGTACCCAGAGTGAGGGAAATTGATACACTTTATGAGCTCTGTATAAAAACAAAGATTGCCTAACTAAAAAGTCTGCACATCAATTACACTTGATTGACTTTTTACATGGTTTATATTTCTGCTAGGTTAGGCATTTAACTGAGCTTTTAAAACCCTGTTGCACTGTATCTGAAGCTGTCCAAGTTTTGGTTATTAGCCCTTACAAGGCCAAAAGAGCTCTCTTGGACAATGTATTCTGCTTCAGAAAAGAGTCAGCATCTAATTTAGATAGTGTAGGCATTTTATTAATATTTTTCCCTCAAGGAGATCATCTGTTTTACAGTTGTGCTCACTTTAGCAAACTGGAGTACTTTTGTAGAGGAAAAAAAAGTAACGCTGAGACACCATTGCATCCTACAAGCATTTCAGGGATTTACCCCAGGTTCTACTGTGGTGCCAAGGACTGAATGACCACCAGCACCTGGAGCCCAACAGGTGCATTCCAGAATAAATATGTCCTATTTTCATCTTTCCATTCAAGGTGTGAACTAAAACATGTTAAGAAGGGATACTTCAGAGTTTTGTTTCAGATGTTTACTCCTGCTAAGAGCAAGATTGCACAGAAAAGTGGAAGTTTCTAAACACAACGATTAAGGGTTTGTTTTCATCCTTTCCCAGGCATTTGATTTGCTAAAACATAGCTCCAACATCTAAACTCTCTTTTTCCTTGTTTATGTTATATATACTCCCTCACCCAGTCCAATAAACTAAAATTATAACAATAAAAAGGTCTTTTCACCTTAAAGGAAGATCATTTTGGTCCTGTCATAAAATCAGGACCGAAGAAATACCATTAGGTTTTAAGCTTTAATTTTAAAATCTTGATATACGTAACATAATTCCAATAGGTCAAAATAGTTTGCACAGAAAGTTTTTGGTAAGTATTTCATACCAGTAAATGCATAGATATATTTTTATTTCTTTTGCTGTTGTTGTTGTTTTTCTTAGAGGAGGTTATATGTCAAATTGTATGCACTAAGTACATAAAATGCTGCAAAAAATCCAGCTGCCAGTATTTCTTTGTTCTCACTTCTGTCATAAGTCTCTCTCTCATCCACTTTCTAGCTGCAACTGCTATGGTATTCTCCACATAAGTGACAGTCTTCTGTTGAACAAGGTTCAAAATGTAACTAGGTTGGAAAGCGACAGACCTTACTCTGACAATTTTTTGTTACCAAAACAATTCAAGCTCTGACCCTTTGTCATTAGTCAAGGAGGGTGTCTCAAAGGACCACCTTACAGCCCTGGTGTGTTTGATCAGGGATTCAGGAATAGCTGGATCTGACTCAGATTTGTATGATTTATGATCAGAAATTTAAGCAAGAAAATATTGAGTTAATTTTCATAAACCGACAATGTTATTAAAAATAATTACGCATTTAATACAGAAATAATTGTAAATCCCATCTAAACATGCTAACCGCCTTCTAAATTCCCTGAGCTGGCTTTCCTTTTTGTTCATATTTATTGTTTCCACCTAGAGGTAGCTTATCATCCAAATAGACAGGATACTCAGCCGGTGTTCAAATTTGCATTTATCAAAGCAATTTTGGTCTTCAATTTGGCAATTATTGCAGAAATTATGTTTATGCCAAAAAAAAATCTGATGAGCTCCATTCATCTTCTATGATGGCCACTTCTGCTGTGTTTGAGAGCTTGCCATACTGTTGGTAATGGATAGGCTTTAACAATTTTCTTTAATTGTTTCTAGCAAAACCAAAACCAAACAGACCTCCTTCTCCAAAATTCCTAGAAAAATATAAGAAGACACCTTCCTTTTCTTCCGCCACTTTTATAGTGGATGTGCTGTAACTTAATGCAATGTAAATTTATATGCTATTTAAACCACAATTCAGAAGCCATTAATTTAATACAAATAAACTGGATTTTGGAGTGGGTTGGGAAACCTACCAGTTTCAGAACTGGAAAACTCTGACACAGACTTTGTTTGAGAAATTAAATTCAGCTAGACAATTTTATTTTCACATTAAAGATAGGAGTATCAGAAGGTGTGAAGGGATTCTGTCTGGTTTTGGAATTGAGGCAAAGAGCTCAGTACAGAGGATGAATCTAGAAAAGTAATATTTAACCATTTAAATATGAATTAATAAGTAAATATTGGGCTATAAAACAAAAAATCTTGCTCTCAAGGGAGATTGGTGGAATCACATCTTTTAAAGTTATGGTTCATTTATACTACTTTGCATATATATGCAGAATATATTCCACTTGGATATTGTCAACAACAAAAATCATGCTATATAAAAGAAGATAAAATTTATACAGGGTAGATATGTATTCAGAGCAAGTGAAGGGAAAATCATTGGCTGGTAAGTGTCCGCGACTCACTAGACTTATGCAACTATAAACTTAGTGGTAGTTATACAGAAAATTACTACAGGAAAACATTTGAATAGTATCTTAAATAGTATCTTATTACTGCCAGAAGAGTTTGTATTGGCAGAAGGAGAACCAATTTACTAAATAGCTGTAAAAAAAAACAGGAAGAAAAGTAAAAGAGGTGTTTTGAGACCTGGATGCTGTCTATGAAGGCATTAACATTTGGCTACATTTGCAGCCATGGTGCCCTTATGCTCCAAGTCTCAAGAAAATGAGCTATAAAGAGGTTTAGGACCAGTAGCACGACATCACACACAGGGAAAGTAATTCAGAAAGAGGCCTCAGGACACCTCAAGCCTAGATCCTGACTACAGCAAGGTCAGCTCTAATGGTAGAGCTGGTCCTGAGGAGTTATGACAAATAGGTGCTTCCTCCAAGCAGGGCCCATTCCTCTCAAGCTCATGCTCTGTGAGGACCCTATTCTTGGCAGCAAGCTTTTTATAGCTAATGTTTGGAGGAAATGTCCAAAGAGTACCATACGCTGGCTCCTACACTCTACGCATTATCTTATTGAGGTGGTATTGGGACTTTCAACAGCACTTCATCTATGCTATTAATTAAGCAGTAACAGATAGTATTCCAGTTATAGAATTCAAAAAGCTGTTCTGTCATAATGTTAAAATTTTCACAGGCAATTTTAGAGGACCAAAAACTCTGTTCAACAAGATTCTCAAACCCAGTTTAGTACTTAGAAACTGGGCCCTGAAAATTGATTCCAATAGACAGTTTGCTATCCTTTTTAGGACGTAAAATAAGTTTAGGTGGAAGAATGAAGGCTGTTCAATACTAGAGTGCCAAAAACCAGTCCAGTTTGTGTTCATTAGCCATACTTGCAAAGGAAATTGCAAAGGAAGAGAGGCAAAGGAAGTTTGCAAGAGAAAGATCTTCTGAATGAACATCTTGAATCTGAAAAATTAAAGTGTAACTGAAAGCCTGGATCTTTATCAGGGCTTGTTTTCCCCCTTCTGTCTTTTATTGGGTCTTCTAGGCCTGACTACATTTTCTTTACTTCTCATTTCTACCTCATTTAGGATAAGCTGGCCCCATGAAAATGAAAATCATTATTTTTTCAGTAAACTGTTATAAAAATGTTTAATTATAATTTGTTTTACTATCAGTTCCTTTAATACTGATTTTACGGGTTTTTTTTTTAACATAAGCATATGCTTCTTGGAACAGGAGATAGTTAAAGCATTTTATGAAAGTCATCCCCAACTGCAGTAGAAATACTGCATTACTTTTGTTAAAAAAATTTTTGGATTCAATAAAATTTAGTTCTGAATGGTTAAATGGTTAGCCAGTCACAGTTTGTGTGCATGGCGCCAACTGCTGTGGTGGAGTGTCTGTGTTAGGGAGGTAAAAATTTAGTCTACTTAGTTTCTCTAAAAGGGATTTAGAAGTAACTTGGTAAGTCAGACATGGGAAAGACCATTGATTCTGTGGAGCTTTTCAGTCTTTCAGAGAAGTTCATAGTAAGAAGAAATGGTTGGAAAATGAATTTAGGCAAAATCAACCATGAATGCAGCTGCCATTTCCTAGAAGTGCCAGCTAGCACTGGAAAAGTACATCAGGAAAGTGACAGGATCTCTGTCACTTACAGCTCAAGAAAAAAAAAAAAAAA